>WNWK01027240.1:0-26503 GCA_009830355.1 Cherax destructor
AGACTCAATGTTATTACCCAGTAATAGCATTGCATCCTTCATAGGAAATCCCTCGAGACACCAACAGTCAAATACCCAGTGTAGTATTTACTCTGCACATAGATTTGATGTAAAGGGACAGAAAATACTGCTCCTCCAAAAGCTTCTAACAGAACTGAGGATTGCAAAGAGGTTTGATCAGAAAGGGTAGTATCCCTCTCTTATAAGTGAGCAATATGCTCCAGTATCCCTAAAGGTTCTAATTCCTTTTTCTCTGAATGTTCCTGAAGGGATATTTTACACATACTATAATAGGGGCCATCCCCTTCTCTACTTCTTCCTGGGACATATTATTTGGGATATTAGCAATTTTCCCAAATGGTTGGGGTTTACTTGGACAATTGGGTCTGATGTGGCCAGGCTTGCCACAGATAAATACCATCTCAGCTTTAACTTTGGCACCTCGTTGATTTTGTGGCTTACGCCACTCTGGATACTGCCGCCTGAATCACGTTGAGTAGTTTGATGTTGCTCACCGGGTTGACCAGGAGTGAAGTAACGCTGCTCACCAGGTGTTTTAGTTGACTGCTGACGAGATTCACCTTCATCTTGACCTTTATTTCTCCACTCAGGAACTTTTCTTTGACGATCTACATGGAGTCTACCTGGAGAGAATTCCAGGGGTCAACGCCCCCGCGGCCCGGTCTGTGACCAGGCCTCTTGTTGGACCAGAGCCTGATCAACCAGGCTGTTACTGCTGGCCGCACGCAGTCCAACGTAGAACCACAGCCGGCTGATCAGGTATCGACTTGAGGTGCCTGTCCAGTGCCTGCTTGAAGACAGCCAGGGCTTGTTGGTAATCCCTGATGTATGCTGGGAGGCAGTTGAACAATCTTGGGCCCATCACACTTATTGTGTTGTCCCTCAACGTGCTAGTGGCACCCCTGCTCTTCATTGGGAAATGTTACATCGCCTGCCGAGTCTTTTGCTTTCGTACGGAGTGATTTTTGTGTGCAAGTTTGGTACTAAGCCCTCGAGAATTTTCCATGTGTATATAATAATGTATCTCTCCCGCCTGCGTTCTAGAGAGTACAGGTTTAGGAACTTCAAGCGTTCCCAGTAGTTGAGGTGGTTTATCGCTTATGCGTGCGGTGAAGGTTCTCTGCACATTTTCAAGGTCAGCAATTTCACCCGCCTTGAAAGGTGCAGTTAGTGTGCAGCAATATTCCAGCCTAGATAGAACAAGCGATCTGTAAGTGTCAACATGGGCTTGGCATCCCTGGTTTTGAAGGTTCTCATTATCCATCCTGTCATTTTCGAGCAGATGCAATTGCTACATTGTTATGGTCCTTGAAGGTGAGATCCTCTGACATGATCACTCCCAGGTCTTTGACATTAGTTTTTCGCTCTATTGTGTGGTTGGAATTAGTTTTGTACTCCGATGAGATTTTAATTTCTTCACGTTTTCCGTATCTGAGTAATTGAAATTTCTCATCGTTGAACTTCATATTGTTTTCTGCAGCCCATTTAAAGATTTGGTTTATGTCTTCTTGGAGTCTTGCAGTGTCTTCAACGGTGGACACTGTCATACAGATTCGGTGTCATCTGCAAAGGAAGACACAGCACTGTGGCTTATATCCCTGTCAATGTCTGATATGAGGATGAGGAATAGGATGGGAGCAAGTACTGTGCCTTGTGGAACAGAGCTTTTCACAGTAGCTGCCTCAGACTTTACTCTGTTGACTACTACTCTTGTGTTCTACGTGTTAGGAAATATAAATCCATCTACCAACTTTTCCTGTTATTCCTTTATCACGCATTTTGTGTGCTATTACACCATGGTCACACTTGTCAAAGGCTTTTGCAAAATCTGTGTATATAACATCTGCATTCTGTTTATCTTCTAGAGCATCCAGGACCTTGTCGTAGTGGTCCAGTAGTTGGGACAGACAGGAGCGGCCTGCTCTAAACCCATGCTGTCCTGGGTTGTGCAATTGATGGGTATCAAGATGGGTGGCGATCTTGCTTCTTAGAACCCTTTCAAAGATTTTTATGATATGGGACGTTAGCGCAATTGGTCTGTAGTTCTTTGCTATTGCTTTACTGCCCCCTTTGTGGAGCGGGGCTATGTCTGCTCATACCAGGCTGTTGAGGAAAGAAATAAGACCGCTCGGACAAGGAGTGGTTAGTTTCAAAAGTATCAGCCAACCTAGCTGCTTCCAATGCCGTAGGCAAGGAATGATCTTGTAGAAACACTCGAACCTCTGGACTAACAGACTCCAGCAGGTTGTCCACCAAGATGAGCTGCTTCAAATTTTCAAAATCAGGGACACCACTTGCCTTGTACCACTTTGTAAAAGCCCTGGTCTGCTGTCTGACGAAGTCAACAGCAGATTGACCCAACTGCCTTCTGCCGAGTTTGAATTCTTTCCTATACTTGGCAGGAATACATTGATAAGCCCCAAGAACAGTGGTTTTCACAATGTGATAGTTTCCAAAATCAGCATTTCCCAGGCTAGAAGTAAATTCTTGTGCCTTACCAAACAACGCAGTATGCACCAGTGACGCCCAATGAACCTCAGGCCACCCTATAGCTCGAGCCTGGTTTTCAAATGCTTTGAAAAACTGTTCAGGCTCTGCTTCAACAAAACGAGGAACAAACTGAACTGCCCTTTGTAAATTGAAGTCATCTACAGTCTGATGGAATTGTCTCCTCTCCTTCTCTCTATCAAACTCCTCCTTAGCAAATGCACGCTGTTCTTTAGTTTGTTCAAGAGTGAGTCCGGCTAGTTCAAGCACCAGTGAACCAGACTCCCCTGTCGATAACCCCACACCTGTGACTTGCTGGTTTTGCTCAGGAGTTTTGTCTCTCCCATTTTGTAGAAACCTCAATGGTGACCTGCGATTAACAGCTCCTGTAGAGGGAGAAACACTAGACTGATATGCCATAGTTTCAGTTTGTATTTTACTCCTTATAATATCACGCAGCTGAGCAGCAGTAAGGGTACGCTGGTATTCAACACCAATAGAACGAGTGATACGCCAACAACGCTGTAGAGAGAGTTTGGGCAACTTTAGCAGAGTTAACTCAGACACTAACCGTCTGACTGGAATAGGTGGCATTAACCCCCAACTTTAACATGCTATGCACGGTACGAATTGCAGTATACTTATACGATAGCAGAGCTGACACACAATAGCAAAGCCAATATGCACACACACAATAACAAACCAAATTGCAGAATACTCACAATAGCAGGCTGACCATAGCAAAGCGAATGCAAAAATAAGACACAAAGATTCGTGAAGCATTGGCAAAGCATAAGCAATGCCAGATAGCAAGCTATCTAGATACAAGACTAGCTCCTGCGTGAACTTCAACTCTAGGCTCAACTCCTGCTCCAAGTCTCCAAATTCAGCTCCCGGACAGGCCCCCATATTACAACCTCAGGTTCAATGGCCTGTTAACCTGAGTGTAAAGGAAGCTTGGAGCAAAGAAACACAGTAGAAGAAGTATTGAAATTGTATTTCCTTCAAAAAATTAGTTAGATTAATTCCAAACTTTTGTCTTTTCCTTCACCAAGTAATTGTGATTATATAAGACTTTTGTCTTTTCCTTCACCAAGTATAACAAAGTGCTATTTACACATATGTACACTATATACAAAGGAGTAGTGTTTAGTGCACGCCACAGTTGTCTAGGCTAAGCAGCAGCCAAAAGACAGACAACTTTCCACAACCAGCTCTATGCAGGAATTCCAATGACAAACCGTGAGTGGTAACCACGTCACCTTTGTCATTGTTAAACTCGCATTTTAATTGGCTGAACCGAGTCGTTGATTTGATGATGGGGCCCTCATCACCAAACCCTTAACGATGGTTCGCTGGTTGGAGGGGAGCCTATGTGGGTGTGTTTAACATGCTCCGAATAAAGGTTACATACTCTTTGCATGCAACACAGGGGCACACTCACTACACTACCCAGTGTGATGCAGGGGTGCACTCACTACACTACCCAGTGTGATGCAGGGGCACACTCACTACACTCCCCAGTGTGATGCAAAGGCACTCTCACTACACTCCCCAGTGTGATGCAGTGGTGTCACTCCCACTCCAGCCTTCCCTGTCAGAGTAGCCACGGTGGTGTTACGCCCACTTTAGCCTCCCTGATAGGAGTCACGGTGGTGACACTTTAGCCTCCCTGATAGGAGTCACGGTGGTGACACTTTAGCCTCCCTAAATAACAAAAAGACACAATACCGTGACTGGAACAATACACACACAACCCGCACATATAAAAGAGAGAGCTTACGACGACGTTTCGGCCCGACTTGGACCATTTACAAAGTCACACAAGGTCACTGTGTGACTTTGTAAATGGTCCAAGTCGGGCCGAAACGTCGTCGTAAGCTCCTCTCTTTTATATGTGTGGGTTGTGTGTGTATTTAGCCTCCCTGATAGGAGTCACGGTGGTGACACTTTAGCCTCCCTGATATGAGTCACGGTGGTGACACTTTAGCCTCCCTGATAGGAGTCACGGTGGTGACACTTTAGCATACCTGATAGGAGTCACGATGATGACACTTTAGCCTCCCTGAGAGGAGTCACGGTGGTGACACTTTAGCCTCCCTGATAGGAGTCACGGTGATGACACTTTAGCCTCCCTGATAGGAGTCACGGTGGTGATACTTTAGCATCCCTGATAGGAGTCACGGTGGTGACATTTTAGCCTCCCTGATAGGAGTCACAGTGGTGACACTTTAGCCTCCCTGATAAGAGTCAGGGTGGTGACACTTTAGCCTCCTTGATAGGAGTCACGGTGGTGACACTTTAGCCTCCCTGATAGGAGTCACGGTGGTGACACTTTAGCCTCCCTGAGAGGAGTCCGGGTGGTGACACTTTAGCCTCCCTGAGAGGAGTCAGGGTGGTGACACTTTAGACTCCCTGAGAGGAGTCAGGGTGGTGACAATTTAGCCTCCCTGAGAGGAGTCAGGGGGGTGACACTTTAGCCTCCATGAGAGGAGTCAGGGTGGTGACACTTTAGCCTCCTTGACAGGAGTCGGGGTGGTGACAATTTAGCCTCCCTGAGAGGAGTCAGGGTGGTGACACTTTAGACTCCCTGAGAGGAGTCAGGGTGGTGACACTTTAGCCTCCCTGACCGGAGTCAGGGTGGTGACACTTTAGCCTCTCTGACCGGAGTCAGGGTGGTGACACTTTAGCCTCCCTGACCGGAGTCAGGGTGGTGACACTTTAGCCTCCCTGACAGAAGTCAGGGTGGTGACACTTTAGCCTCCCTGACCGGAGTCAGGGTGGTGACACTTTAGCCTCTCTGACCGGAGTCAGGGTGGTGACACTTTAGCCTCCTTGACAGGAGTCGGGGTTTTGACAATTTAGCCTCCCTGAGAGGAGTCAGGGTGGTGACACTTTAGCCTCCCTGAGAGGAGTCAGGGTGGTGACACTTTAGCCTCCCTGACAGGAGTCAGGGTGGTGACACTTTAGCCTCCCTGAGAGGAGTCAGGGTGGTGACACTTTAGACTCCCTGAGAGGAGTCAGGGTGGTGACACTTTAGCCTCCCTGAAAGGAGTCAGGGTGGTGACACTTTAGCCTCCCTGAGAGGAATCAGGGTGGTGACACTTTTGCCTCCCTGAGAGGAGTCAGGGTGGTGACACTTAGCCTCCTGAAGAGTCAGGGTGGTGACACTTTAGCCTCCTGAGAGAGTCAGGGTGGTGACACTTTAGCCTCCTGAAGGAGTCAGGGTGGTGACACTTTAGCCTCCTGACCGGAGTCAGGGTGGTGACACTTTAGCTCCTGAGGAGTCAGGGTGGTGACACTTTAGCCTCCTGACCGGAGTCAGGGTGGGACACTTAGCGTCCCTGACCGAGTCAGGAGGTGACACTTAGCCTTTCTGACCGGAGTCAGGGTGGTGACACTTTAGCCTCCTGACCGGAGTCAGGTGGTGACACTTTAGCCTCCTGACAGGAGTCAGGGTGGTGACATTTAGCCTCCCTGACCGGAGTCAGGGTGGTGACACTTTAGCCTCCTGACGAGTCAGGGTGGTGACACTTTAGCCTCCCTGACAGGAGTCAGGGTGGTGACACTTTAGCCTCCCTGACAGGAGTCAGGGTGGTGACACTTTAGCCTCCCTGACCGGAGTCAGGGTGGTGACACTTTAGCCTCCTGACGGAGTCAGGGTGGTACACTTAGCCTCCTGACCGGAGTCAGGGTGGTGACACTTAGCCTCCCTGACCGGAGTCAGGGTGGTGACACTTTAGCCTCCCTGACCGAGTCAGGGTGGTGACACTTAGCCTCCTGAGGAGTCAGGGTGGTACACTTAGCCTCCTGAGGAGTCAGGGTGGTGACACTTTAGCCTCCCTGACCGGAGTCAGGGTGGTGACACTGTAGCCTCCCTGACCGGAGTCAGGGTGGTGACACTAGCCTCCTGACCGGAGTCAGGGTGGTGACACTAGCCTCCTGACCGGAGTCAGGGTGGTGACACTGTAGCCTCCCTGACCGGAGTCAGGGTGGTGACACTGTAGCCTCCCTGACCGGAGTCAGGGTGGTGACACTCTAGCCTCCCTGACCGGAGTCAGGGTGGTGACACTCTAGCCTCCCTGACCGGGGTCAGGGTGGTGACACTCTAGCCTCCCTGACCGGGGTCAGGGTGGTGACACTCTAGCCTCCCTGACCGGGGTCAGGGTGGTGACACTCTAGCCTCCCTGACCGGGGTCAGGGTGGTGACACTAGCCTCCCTGACCGGGGTCAGGGTGGTAACACTCTAGCCTCCCTGACTGGGGTCAGGGTGGTGACACTAGCCTCCCTGACCGGGGTCAGGGTGGTAACACTCTAGCCTCCCTGACCGGGGTCAGGGTGGTGACACTAGCCTCCCTGACCGGGGTCAGGGTGGTAACACTCTAGCCTCCCTGACTGGGGTCAGGGTGGTGATACTAGCCTCCCTGACCGGGGTCAGGGTGGTGACACTCTAGCCTCCCTGACCTTGGTAAATGTGGTGACACTCTAGCCTCCCTGACCGCAGGGCCACAGACACGCAGTTGTGTACCCCACACTTTATATAAATAAAGTAAGAAGCCTCGGAAACCTTATCATTTCAACCACGCCTCCAAGAACAACGCCAAATAACACATCGTTATAAATGGTGCCAGCGGTGCCTCGCAGCAGTTGTGTTTGCCCTAGAGGAAAGGAAGAGGACTGAAGTTTGTCTTTATTTCATCTGCCTACACAAGAAGCATCCGTCTCTCAACGAGTTATCCTGATGTCGTGTCTGCAAATCTCAGCATCTAGACACAGGTACAAGCAGGATTCAGGCCGAAATTTGTTGAATCCTCCGAGAAATGACGCCACTGACTTCACGCCACAGCGTCCCATGCTGTTTCTCAGTCACGTGCTCAGCCTTGCCAGCATGTTCTGCTGTTATTGTTCAGCTCATCACGGCTCTTTCAGCAAGTCAGAGGGGAGTTTGTGGTGATTTCCCAGTGTGAGCGTGTTTCTTGTGTTGTGGGTGAAGGGAGGTAGGCGCACGGCCCTGTCTCTCACCACACCCACCCTAGTGTACGCCGCCACACACCATACACCACTCTGCCCACTCCCTCTATGCTGTTATATTCTACATTCTCCTTATGGGTGCTCTTCTTGGCTAACATATCAACTTTATCATGAAGGAGTAATCCAATGTGTGACGGAATCCATAGCAAATGTACTTTAATTCCTTTGTCCCGAATTTTTGAGTATCTATACCTGGCTTCTCCAATGAGCATACTTTGGTATATCTGTGTCTAGCATTAGGAATAATATTAGGAGAGAAATAAATAATGAAAATGATAGCTATAGGAATGCAGTTAGAAGCCTGAGTAGATCTATAACCCACTATGATAACATGAATGTAGATAAGTATGTTTATGGAGCAACTTGCAATGTGAACAGACTGACTGATGTTGTAGTGGCCAGGCTTCGGCTTGGCTACAAGTACTTCTGGCAGTTTGGGAGATACACAGATGATGATCAAACTAAATGCAAATTATGTGATCAGGCATATGGTCACTGTCTTGAACACTATGTGCTGAATTGTCCACTTATTGAGGAATATAGAGATAGACAGTATAATAACCTATGTGACATGTCAAGATATCTTATTAGTGAAGGTAGGATACCACTTATTCTAAGCAAATTTCCTAAATTTGCTTGTAACAGATAAGTGAACTGTAGATATAAATCCAAATTAATTTCCATGAACGTGCCTATCTGTGCTCATGATAATGCGAGCACAGATGGGCATGTTTGTGGAGCAACTTGCAATGTGAACAGACTGACTGATGTTGTAGTGGCCAGGCTTAGGCTTGGCTACAGGTACTTCTGACAGTTTGGGAGACACAGATGATGATCAAACTAAATGCAAATTATGTGATCAGGCATATGGTCACTGTCTTGAACACTATGTGCTTAATTGTGCACTTATTGAGGAATATAGAGATAGACAATATAATAACATATGTGACATGTCAAGATATCTTATTCATGAAATAAGATACCTGCTTGTAACAGATAATTGAAATGTAGATATAAACCCAAATGTACAATTGTTAACCCCTTTGGGGCCTAGTGCCTAGGACTTTTGTGTATCCATATGCTCTTGCGCTACCGTCCACAGGATGGATATGGGGTGCACAATAAACTAGCCACTTCGGTGGCAAAATCTAAAATCCTCTATGCTGTTGAATTTCCTTGTGAATTCTTCCCAGAGCTGTGTATCAGAGTGTCCGAGGCCACTCGAAGCCACGTGTGACCAAGCCACGTGATCAGCATGCCATGTGGGGTAAGCCAGATCAGCAAGCCACGCTGTGGTCTGCGCCCGCATCAACCCATGACGTCATCACGATGCTGCCTGACTCCATGACGTCACGATGCTGCCGACTCCACGACGTCACTCCACTGATGTCACTTCGCGATATCACCCCATGACATCCATCATCATGTCACTCCAGAACGTCACCTTGCGACGTCACCCAAGATGTTGCCTGATGTTCCTCGCGACGTCTGCTGACATCACTCGCAACGTCTGCTGACATCACTCGCGATGTCACGCCTGATATCACCCATATGATGTCCCGAGTGCTGTAGTTTTCACAGTGTGCATTTTATTTTTATTATTTGTCGAGAAGTTTGAGAGAAGATATAAGTCGAGTGTTCATTAATTATTCCTCTCAGTCAGTGTTCTCACATGTTCGAGTATTGCTTAGTGTCGATTTTTATACAGAAAAGCGTCATTTGCTAGTAAGCTATGTTGTACCACATGTGCAGTTTGTGTGCAGTTTCTCATGTGTCCTATGTAGCACCTGTGTGTTACTTTGTCACCCTGTGTGTGACCTGCGCCCCGTGCGCTTGACAGCTGACATTTGTCAGTCCAACTGCCCTCTGCTGTAACTTCTACTGTCGAGAGAGAGATGACACTCGCCAAGCCGCAGTTAAGCCTGTTGGCAGGCGACTGTCAGCCTCGTGTCACAGCTTCAGTGAGCAGCCTGCACAAAGATGATGTCACTTTGACTGCTAGCCCACTCACTGCAGTATGGTGTATGCTGTTACGACCTCCAGATGTTTCGCCGAGTTGTCCCTGTCACGACTCACTCCACACTCGCCAGCAGCGACAGTACCAGTCGAGGAATGTCCTCCTGAGTCGCTTGCCAGTCTTTTCCTGTTGCGACTACTGACGACACCTCACTCGAGGGCACCAGCAGTTGTGCCCCAGTTGAGTGACCCCTGCAGCGACTACTACGACTACTACGATGTCTGCTTCACCTCCCAGAGGAGACCGTACCCTGTTATGTCACAGCTCAGCCGCAGCTATGTCTCCCGCGTTGCAGTATGTATCCAGACACAGGAAGGCATGCAGTGCTACATCGACGCTCACTGCCTTAGACCACGAAGCACACCGTTTTTTTCTTCCCTCTCTGGAGGAAGTTTTTTTTTCTATGTCCATATGTTCATGTATATATGTATTTTTCTTACATGTTCTGTGACCTGTTCTTGCGAGAGAGAGACCCGAGTTTTTTTAATGCCATTCATGGTCGGGACGACCATGGGTAGCGTGACCGAGCGATGTAGACAGCCTGACTGTCTGCATAGACAGCCATGCTGTCTGCCAGCTGAGTTCATATTTCGTGCCATGCTAGTTTCCATAGTTTCCGCCAGAGGGCAAGCCTGTAGGCATACCCATGTGAGTCTGCCTCACCCCTGCCTCTCTCTCACTTGGCGCCCAGACTACACTCAGAGAACAGGCCTACTCCTCTCCCTCTTGCAAGGCGCGTGGCCCTGGGCCATGGCCACAGACACGCAGCT
Source organism: Cherax destructor (assembly GCA_009830355.1). NCBI lineage: Eukaryota > Metazoa > Arthropoda > Malacostraca > Decapoda > Parastacidae > Cherax > Cherax destructor. The sequence goes on from WNWK01027240.1 coordinate 10,327, forward strand.
TGTGTACCCCACACTTTATACAAATAAAGTAAGAAGCCTCCGAAGCCTTATCATTTCAAACACGCCTCCAAGAACAACGCCAAATAACACGTCGTTATACTAGCCTCCCTGACCGGAGTCAGGGTGGTGACACTCTGCCTCCCTGACCGGAGTCAGGGTGGTGACACTCAGCCTCCCTGACCGGAGTCAGGGTGGTGACACTCTAGCCTCCCTGACCGGAGTCAGGGTGGTGACACTCTAGCCTCCCTGACCGGAGTCAGGGTGGTGACACTCTAGCCTCCCTGACCGGAGTCAGGGTGGTGACACTCTAGCCTCCCTGACCGGAGTCAGGGTGGTGACACTCTAGCCTCCTGACCGGAGTCAGGGTGGTGACACTCTAGCCTCCTGACCGGAGTCAGGGTGGTGACACTCTAGCCTCCTGACCGGAGTCAGGGTGGTGACACTCTAGCCTCCTGACCGGAGTCAGGGTGGTGACACTCTAGCCTCCTGACCGGAGTCAGGGTGGTGACACTCTAGCCTCCTGACCGGAGTCAGGGTGGTGACACTCTAGCCTCCTGACCGGAGTCAGGGTGGTGACACTCTAGCCTCCTGACCGGAGTCAGGATGGTGACACTCTAGCCTCCTGACCGGAGTCACGGGGGGTGACACTCTAGCCTCCCTGACCGGAGTCAGGGTGGTGACACTCTAGCCTCCCTGACCGGAGTCAGGGTGGTGACACTCTAGCCTCCCTGACCGGAGTCAGGGTGGTGACACTCTAGCCTCCCTGACCGGAGTCAGGGTGGTGACACTCTAGCCTCCCTGACCGGAGTCAGGGTGGTGACACTCTAGCCTCCCTGACCGGAGTCAGGGTGGTGACACTCTAGCCTCCCTGACCGGAGTCAGGGTGGTGACACTCTAGCCTCCTGACCGGAGTCAGGTGGTGACACTCTAGCCTCCCTGACCGGAGTCACGGTGGTGACACTCTAGCCTCCCTGACCGGAGTCACGGTGGTGACACTCTAGCCTCCCTGACCGGAGTCACGGTGGTGACACTCTAGCCTCCCTGACCGGAGTCACGGTGGTGACACTCTAGCCTCCCTGACCGGAGTCACGGTGGTGACACTCTAGCCTCCCTGACCGGAGTCACGGTGGTGACACTCTAGCCTCCCTGACCGGAGTCACGTGGTGCCTCCTGAGAGTCACGGTGGTGACACTCTAGCCTCCTGACCGGAGTCACGGTGGTGACATCTTCCTACCGGAGTCACGGTGGTGACCTCAGCTCCTACCGGAGTCACGGTGGTGACACTCTAGCCTCCTGACCGGAGTCACGGTGGTGACACTAGCCTCCCTGACCGGAGTCACGGTGGTGACACTCTAGCCTCCCTGACCGGAGTCACGGTGGTGACACTCTAGCCTCCCTGACCGGAGTCACGGTGGTGACACTCTAGCCTCCCTGACCGGAGTCACGGTGGTGACACTTACCCTGACCGGAGTCACGGTGGTGCACTCTAGCCTCCTGACCGGAGTCACGGTGGTGACACTCTACCTCCTGACCGGAGTCACGGTGGTGACACTCTGCCTCTGACCGGAGTCACGGTGGTGACACTCTGCCTCCTGACCGGAGTCAGGTGGTGACACTCTAGCCTCCTGACCAGTCACGTGGTGACACTCAGCTCTACCTCAGTTCCCTACCTTGACCGAGTCAGTGGTCCACTACCTCCTGACCCGAGTCCACGGTGGTACACTACCTGGTCTCCCCAGTTCCACTACACTTGGTTCCCCAGTTCATTTAAACCCACATTGTAATATTCACCTCTCCTCATTCTCAGGTTCGGAAATTTCTGCCTTTATGGACCTGACCGCAGGGGTGATGTTACAGCAGCATCCTCTTCCGTTCCTCGGCATGATAGGCCTATCTTCCTCTGCTGAATAATTTCTTATACAGTTGCAATTTCGATGGCTGCTTCCCGTCATGGTTCCTGTTCACCACTGTTCATGATCATTGTTCACCACTGTTCATGATCATTGTTTACTTAGATCATGTTTGCTGTGTTTAGGGCACTCTCCTCCATGCTGTGTTTAGGGCCCTCTCCTCCGTGCTGTGTTTAGGACCCTTTCCTCCGTGCTGTCTTTAGGGCCCTCTCCATGCTGTGTTTAGGGCGCTCTCCTTCATGCTGTGTTTATGGCCCTCTTCTCCACCATGTTTATGGCCCTCTCCTCCGTGCTGTGTTTAGGGCCCTCTCCCCTATGCTGTGTTTACGGCCCTCTCCTTCATGCTGTGTTTAGGGCGCTCTCCCCCATGGTGCGTTTAGGGCCCTCTCCTCCATGCTGAGGACACATACCAGTGAGAATTGTACACAGTCCTGCACTGGCTGGTTATCCACCTACACGTTTAACCTATCAAAGCTTAATATATTTCAGCATAAAGTATACAAATAATCAACGTATATTGTTCATGGTGGACAGTACAACCATTCACAATATTAATCATGGTGGACAGTACAACCATTCACAATATTAATCATGGTGGACAGTACAACCATTCACAATATTAATCATGGTGGACAGTACAACCATTCACAATATTAATCATGGTGGACAGTACAACCATTCACACTATTAATCATGGTGGACAGTACAACCATTCACACTATTAATCATGGTGGACAGTACTACCATTCACACTATCACTGTCTCTTTCTAGCAGTTTTTTCTCTCGATAGAGCGACGTTATCGCTTAAATAATGGTAGCCGGCACACACATACCCGCACCCTCCCACACACATACCCGCACCCTCCCACACACATACCCGCACCCTCCCACACACATACCCGCACCCTCCCACACACATACCCGCACCCTCCCACACACATACCCGCACCCTCCCACACACATACCCGCACCCTCCCACACACATACCCGCACCCTCCCACACACATACCCGCACCCTCCCACACACATACCCGCACCCTCCCACACACATACCCGCACCCTCCCACACACATACCCGCACCCTCCCACACACATACCCGCACCCTCCCACACACATACCCGCACCCTCCCACACACATACCCGCACCCTCCCACACACATACCGCACCCTCCCACACACATCCCGCACCCTCCCACACACATACCCGCACCCTCCCACACACATACCCGCACCCTCCCACACACATACCCGCACCCTCCCACACACATACCCGCACCCTCCCACACACATACCCGCAGCTTTTTATTACAATGCTTCTCGTATAGTTGTCACAGCAGTAAGCTCTTATGTAGACTGGGGACGAGGCCATTAAGTATTTTTCTTATATATTTAATCAAAGCTCTCTCACTTCCCTGTGAGGGTTTATTACTCAGTCCTGGTTCAATCTTTAAGCCAAGATGAATCAAAGCTGGCCCCTCCTTAGGAAAATTACAAAAATGGAAAAGATAAATAATAACAATGACGATAAGCACTTTATTTAATAGAAAGTTTTATGAAATATTAAATACTTAAACATGAATATCAAAATCCTATCTTAAAAACAAATGAAATATATAAATAACAATGAATTCAAAGCTAATTTATACAGATGTAAGTTGGTAGATGGTAGTGTCGATGTTCTTGATACAAGCTCTGAATTGTTCGTTGTTTTCTCTACTCCTTGCTGTTGTGGATGGATCGACGGATGGTTCCACAACTACTCGGTTGACATATGTTTCCTGTTGCATGCAAAGATTATGTAACCTTTATTCGGAGCATGTTAAACACACCCACATAGGCTCCCCTCCAACCAGCGAACCATCGTTAAGGGTTTGGCGATGGGGCCCCATCATCAAATCAACGACTCGGTTCAGCCAATTGAAATGCGAGTTTAACAATGACAAAGGTGACGTGGATACCACTCGCAGTTTGTCATTGGAATTCCTGCATAGAGCTGGTTGTGGAAAGGTTGTCTGTCTTTTGGCTGCTGTTTAGTCTAGACAACCGTAGCATGCACTAATACTACTCCTTGTGTATATAGTGTACATATGTGTAAAAAGCCCTTTTCTATTTACTTGGTGAAGGAAATACAAATTCTACTGTGTTTCTTTGCTCCAAGCTCCCTTTTACACTCAGGATAACAGGCCATTGAACAACCACTCGGTTGACATATGTTTCCAAACCAAGTTAGAAACTCTAGTAGTTAACCAAATTACCAGGGACTCGGTGTCGCCCACGGGTGAATAACAGTTGCCTGGGTTTTGTCTCTAGTTGAACCACAGTTGAAGGGTAATAGTTGGAGATTATGTCTCTTGGTCTCTCTTGAGATAATTCCAGCAAACCCACTCTGCTTTGTGCCAGATGACCCTAGCTGGTCCAGAAGGCTGTAATGAAATTATAAGACAATTACTCACCACTCTAATAATCACTCTCATAGTAGGCATAAGGCCTTTAAAAGAAATGATGAGACATTTAAACAAATTACTTTACAATAAAACAAGGCAGATCAGAGCAGAATTAAGTTTCCAAGTGAAGCTCTTAACATAAAATAAGACAGAAGCAGCTGTGAAGACTTACAGTAGTGTTGGAGGCGGTCAGTCAAGTGAATATACCTCTGGCCGGAGCCTCACACTTCACCTCTCACTGGGTGGAAGAAGGGGATATATAGGGGGAGCGAGACACTCACCCTACCTTAACAAGCAGACTACCACGCAAACTATCACCATACAAACATTCACACTTTCATTAATCCCATCTATGGACTTTTCCCTCACATCCCCGTTCCAGAAGAAATAATTATCCAAGCGCTTCCAGGCTTTTCCAGAAATTTAACTTTTTTTTTTATATTTTATTAAAAAACCAGTATTTACAACATGTTAAAATGTGCCATAAACAGTAACAGGCACCTAAAAACAAAATCAATATCAAAATGACAGATCAACACTATAAACATGAAAATGTGTGATATAAAATAGCTCTGCCCCTTTCTACCACAACAACCCACCACCTGAACCCTCAACACTATCTTCAAAAATAAAAACCCTAACTATACATACACAAGAAAACGGTTACATATAAAAAAAACATGCATAACATGTAGCATGGTATATGCAAAACTAAACTACAAACCCTATATACAAAGAAACATGTCTATATAATGCCATGAACATAAACGGTCATCTTAAAGTACAAGTAATCCACTGAAAACCTGTCATTTAACACAAATATTAAAACTCCTACTGTCACAAACCTACCTCTAAAACCTACATACTAAAACAGAAAACGTACTGTACATAGACAAAATTGAGTTAGCATAAAATACATAAGGCCAAGAGGTAATACCACTTAATATTAACCCCCTCCCATGTGCATTATAGTATGTCTTCCAACTATTGTCCCCTTAACTACCGTTAATATTACAGTAACTAACCCTATACATCCAATTAAATCTTGGAACCACGTTACACAGGCCTCCAATAGCCAACAGCTATTGTCCCGGCAAAACATTTTGTACAAACAAATAAACGTTGACACCCAGCCTGACACCTTTTTTTTTTTTTTTGCAACATAACAATTAATCCAGCCTTGTTAATGAAAACTCATATAATTAAGGACAGGGTGTATATTCCTAGCAGGTAGATACATTGAATATTCCATGACACAACACATGATAACATAAATCCTACCTTTAAACTTTACAGCTTCCACAATGTTATATATATATATATATTAACAAACTTTACATGACCTTCATGCAATCATATAAAAAAAAATTTGTTTTGCAACCTCTCATATGTGAACAATGCCATGTAATACCTGTCACAACATTAGGTGCATACTCAAAGGGCAACTTGCTGCTTCACATTAAACCAAGAGCACTGAAATGGAACCAACCTCCAACCCCTTCCCCTGACCTAACTATACCACCCTCCTCACACACCCCACCCATTCAACCCCCCAACCTCCCCCCACCCACGGGCAACCTACCCTATCCAACAGACAACCCCCCACCCAAGCTACCTAAACCCCAACCTAAACCCCCAACAAAACTAGGCAGCCCCTCCCTTTCACCTTGTCATGCTTAACAACCTATGTATGTGATATCCCGATAAACACTTGGAAAATCCCACTCCCATACCCTCCCATACAGGCTTTCATTATGACATTTTGTTCTATAAAACCCTGCTGCCAAAGCCCTTATTCTTACATCACTTCTCACCTCCCTCATTCCCCACGATATATGAATGTAATCCAAAACTAAATAAGTCATTGTCCATTGTATGCTTTCCGAAAACTACCCCATGTCCAAACTTAATGCCTATAGAACTGACACACCCCTACCCCCTATCCTTCTCAACACTTCACCAAACCATGCACATACCCCTGTCAGACCCTCACAAAAATATACAGCATGAAAAGCCGTATCTAGTTCCATGCACCTGTCACACCTACCATCCCCAACTATTCCCATTACAAATAACTGAGCCTTAGATGCTAAGATTCCATATAGAAATCTATACCCTGTGTCTCTAACCCTCGGATTCAATTTCAACTTTTTCAACCACCCCCAGGTTCTACCCCAATTATACATCGGAAAATTCGCCCTTCCCGTCACCTCCATCACCCCTTGCCCTATCCTATCCAGCCGACTTACCCTAATTGCACCTGGATCTCGCAACACCAACAAACCTCTCAGAATTTCCTCAAACTTCAATAACTCCTTCCCCCCACCACCTGTGTACCTTCTTCATCACCTCCCCTACTCTCCTGCCTCCCACCCCTTCCCCCCATAAAAACTCATGCCTCACGAACACACTCCTAAGCCAACACCTTAAGGGTATCAACCTTAAACCCCCCCAATGTACCTTAGTTTCCACCACCTCTCTACACAGCCAATGCCTTCCACGCCCCCATACAAACTTTAGAACACTTTGCAATAATCTTCTCACATCAACTTCCAAAAGGGGATAGACTGCCACACAAAACCATAGCTTACTGTACACTAATACATTTACAACAACCGCCCATTGCAACAAAGTAACCTCCCCTATTCCCCAACCCAGCATCCTATGTATTGCCACCTCCACTACCATTCTCAAGTTTACTTCCCTCGCTACCAAAGTGTTTGCACTAAACACTATTAAACAAATCTTTAATGTGTCTACACAACCCCATCCCTCCCTCACTCCCAACGCTCCCCCAGTCCAGTTCCCCACCTCCAGTAGATTAGATTTTTCTCTATTCACCCTCATTCCCGTCGCTCTTCCAAAATACTCTACTAGCCCGTTCACCATGCTCAGATGCTGCTCTGACGATACCAAAACGTTAGTATCGTCTACATAACCTACAATACACACCCCATCCACATCATTCTCCCCCCCCCTCACTTAATCCCACCTCCACTAACCTATAAAAGGGATCCTGTAAGCAGGCAAACAGCATCTGCGACACCGGACAAGCCTGTCACAGACCCCTCTCCATACTCACCACCTCCCCTACCCTCCTGTTTATTTACACTCTGAACTTAGCCTCCTCATACAAAGTACGCACCCAACTCACCACTTCCTTCCCAAATCCCTGTTTCTCCAAAATCTTATACAATATTTCTCTATCCACTCTATCATATGCTCTCTGCCAGTCCAGGCCCAACATGTCCATCTAACCGTTCAGGATCTCTCATCCTATAAACCTCTTGATACATCTTTGCCAGATTTATGATACTCCTTCCAGGTACACCCAATTGTCCCTCATGCAACATGTTCCCCAAACCCCTCTTTATTCTATTCGCTAAAATCTTTGCAAAAATTTTATAATCAGTATTCATCAAAGCTATTCCCCTATAATCACTGAACCCCCTCGAAATCTTCCCTTTCGCTACCAACACCACCACCCCAGTCCTCATAGTTTCCCCCATTATTCCCTCCCCTTTCAACTCATTTACCACCCTCACTAACATCTCCTTTAACACCTGCCAATGCTTTACATACAATTCCCCTGGCAACCCATCTAATCAAGGTGATTTCCCTATCTGTAGACCTTTAACTGCTTCCCATACTTCCTCCTCAGTTATCTCTCCCTCACAAGCTTGTCTATCCTCATCACTCAAACACTTCCTAACTCCACGTAAAATCCCTTCACCTACCTCCAAATCCTGTTCTCCCCTTCCATAAGTTTGACTATACCATCACTCTGCATATCCTCCCATACCCTCTGTTTTCCTCAACTCTCGCCCCTCCTCATAACCCCCCATGCCCTCCTCTACCTTTATTGACGAGATGAACATACTACCCCGCCTCCTTCGAAAATGCCTCAAAACCATCTTCGACACCTTGTTAGACCCATAATGCCTCCTCCAAACCACTCCTAAGTCTTAAAGCCTGGAACCGTTCCTCCTGGATCTCCCTTAGTCTATTTCGCAAAACCCCAACCTCTTCGCTAGACATTTCCCCCCAATCCCCCCATAACACTCACTCAACAAACCTTCCAAATACATCTGATACCCATACCAATACCTTGCCTCCTCACCCCCACCCGCTGATAAAACTTCCTGATTTCCAGTTTTCCTCTCTCATCCCACCACTGCCCTACCTTCACCTTCAACTCCCTCCCCTCCCACCACATCTGCCCCCACCACCCCTCAAAATCCTCATCTCTTTCCAACAATCTCGTATTTAATTTCCAATAACTCTGATACACCCTGACAGCCCCTTCCCATCCCCCTTCAAACAACACTCCTTGATGGTCAGAAAAACCGACATCAATGCACTCCACCTTTTCCACAACCACTGATTTCGTCACATATACTCTGTCCAAACGCACCGCATAATTCTTCCCATAGAAAGTGTAGTCTACCAGTTTCCAAATCCACCACCCCCACGCATTCAAGACCTTTCGTAATGACCCCAGCACATACCCGCTCCCCCTTGGTTCTACATCCCTAACCCTAATCACACTATTCCAATCTCCTGCTATGACAGTGACATGGGGTAGTCCCCGGAAAGCATAAGTTAACTCATTATTACCGAAATCAACTTTAATACGCTTGTTCGCCACAGCTGGGAGATACACTCTCAAAAAGCTAACCTGTACTCCTCCCCAAACCCCATTCACTCGAACCACCCTTCTCCCACCTCCTCCCATGATGACAAGGTGAAAGGGCTGGTCTCCCTAATCCCCACCAACAAACCCCCTTTGAACAACCGAGCACTGCCAGCAAAAACTTGATAACCCTTTATTACAATCTCCTCCCCCTGCCTAAAATTGTGTTCTTGAAAAAACACTACATCTACCCTCCATCACATTAACGTTATCTCATCTCATTTGTGCTTGACCTCATTTCAGAGGCCATTTACGTTCATAGTCACACACCTGAATTGAACGGTTGGGGTTTCCCTTTCGATTTCAGTGCTCTTTTGTCTATCTTAACAATCATTGCACCATCATTCCCACCCTTCCCCTTCCCCTCCCCTTTAGATTCTCTTGGTGCTCCATTCCCCTTCACACAACACCCCTTTACCCTGAACCACCTCAGCCCATATCTTTTTGCCAGGCCTCTGAGCCGCAGTTAACACATCCTCATCTGAGTTAATGAGGAAATCCTTTTGTAATTTTGGGTTACCAGACATAGTTGCGTCAGATAATGCGGCTTACTTTGTATCACAAGAGCTGGAAGCCTTCTTTAGTAAGAATATTATTGAACATGTTACTCCAGCCCCATACCATCCATCATCAAATGATCTGGCGGAGAGGGCAGTAAGGACATTGAAGGAAGGTTTATACAAATTTACGAAAGGTTCTCTCAATACCAGATTATGTAGGTTCTTATATAACCATAGGAAAACTGTTCATTCCTCCACTAATAAGACACCAGCAGAAATGATGTTTCAAAGGAATTTCAAAGTCCCTGTATCGGCTGTCAAATGTCATGTTAAAGAAGACAATTCATTGCCTAACATGCCTGCTGGTGACCTTCAAGGAGTGGTGAAGTAATTTAAAGTTGATAATGCTGTGTATGCAAGGAACTTTGGGAAAGGTGACCCTTGGGTAGAAGGGAAAATTGTGGAGGTATTAGGGGCTAGGAATTACAAAGTGTTAATTAGAGGGTTTGGTAACATATGGAAAAGGCATAAAGATCATCTCATGCCAAGGTTTAGGAGTGGAGAGCAACCACTGATTCCAACAGTACCAGAAGCATTAAGGAGTGGTTTAGAGGAACTGCCCACAACAGATAATAATGGTAATAAACTTAAAGAGCAGGTTAGCATGCAGGAAGAACCTCCTGGGAGGTTTGATAAGGGAACCAGCCGTGTGAGAGAAGAGGAGGCACCTCAGGACAGTGCAAACCCTCCAATTCTCCGGTGTTCCAGTAGAGTTGTCAAACCTCCAGATAGGTTGGATTTATAAGTTGGATGATATAATGTAATTTAGGAAAGGAGGAATGTAAGGGGTTGGGAGTTTGTTTAGTTCAGTCATTTATAATTGTTTTGTTATTGTTGTTGTTGTTATGGAGCGACTCATCTGAGTCTTCAACTTCCAATTGTGTCCCCTTTGTTTCTGTGTTCTCTCTCTGGAACATCCTGTCTCTATCTACCCTGTCAATTCCTCGCAGTATTTTGTATGTCGTTATCATGTATCCCCTAACCCTCCTGTCCTCCAGTGTTGTCAGGCCGATTTCCCTTAACCTTTCATCATAGGACATTCCCCTTAGCTTTGGAACTAACCTTGTCCCAAACCTTTGCACTTTCTCTAATTTCTTGACGTATTTGACCAGGTATGGGTTCCAAACTGGTGATGCATACTCTAGTATGGGCCTGACGTACACAGTGTACAGTGTCTTGAACGATTCCTTATTAAGGTATCAGAATGCTAATCTTAGGTTTGCCAGTCGCTCATATGCTGCTGCAGTTATCTGGTTGATGTGTGCTTCCAAAGACGTCCTTGGTGTTATACTGACCCCAGCGAGGTTTGCAGTCTTTGTCCACCTAGCCTATACTCTGTCTGCGGTCTTCTTTGCCCTTCCCCAATCTTCATGACTTAGTATTTGGTGGGATTAAATTCGAGGAGCCAGTTGCTGGACCAGGTTTCCAGCATGTCCAGATCTCTCTGAAGTCCTGCCTGTTCCTCATCTGATTTAATTCTCCTCATTAATTTCACATCATCTGCGAACAGAGATACTTCTGAGTCTATCCCATCCGTCATGTCATTCACATTTACCAAGAATAGCAATGGTCCTAAGACTGACCCCTGCAGGACCCCGCTCGTCACAGGCGCCCACTGTGATACCTCATCCCTTACCATGACCCGTTGTTGCCTCCCTGTCAGGTATTCCCTGATCCCTTGCAGTGCCCTTCCTGTTATACACGCCTGATTCTCCAGCTTCTGTACTAATCTCATGTGAGGAACTGTGTCGAAGGCCTTCCTGCAGTCCAAGAAAATGCAATCAACCCACCCTTTTCTCTCATGTTTTTACCTCTGTTACTTTGTCATAGAATTCCAGAAGGTTTGTGACACAGGATTTGCCTTCCATGAATCTGTGCTGGTTGTCGTTTACAATCCTGTGCCATTCCAGGTGCTCCACCAATCTCCTCCTGATGATCTTCATGACTTTGCACACTATACACGTAAGTGACACTTGTCTATAGTTTAGTGCCTCTTTTCTGTCTCTTTTTTTAAAAATGGGAACTACATTTGCCTTCTTCCATACCTCAGGTAGCTGCCCGGTTTCAAGGGATGTGTTGAATATTGTGGTTAGTGGCACACACAGCATCTCTGCTCCCTCTCTAAGGACCCACGGGGAGATGTTGTCCGGTCCCATCGCCTTTGAGGTATCAAGGTCCCCGAGCAACTTCTTCACCTCCTCCTCAGTTGTGTGACTATTTTGGAGGATCTGCGGATGGTCCCCAGTTAGGGTCGATTTTCTATCTCCTTGTTCCTGACACTGTGTTGCTACTGCTTGTTTTATTGCAGTTCTGCAAATTGGTCATTTTACTGTTCAATCAAGCTGTTCTGATTGTCAGTTTGTTAAGAGAAGCTAGCTTATGAGAAGACGTTCAGTCTGACACTGGTTGAGTCGAGTCTTAACGAGTTATCTGGAGCACACTCATACACACATCTACTCTTATTTGTATATATCTGAATATTATTGTTAATTGCTAACTTTGTACCTGATGGTACTTCAGAGTCATTTAGATATATGTGCCTTCAGCACGGTCTTATTGTATATGAGAGAAGTGTAGGAGCTAACCTCCTAATTGATATCTTAATTAATATCTTCAGTAATTATATGTATATATTGATTTACTTTGCTACCCTTGTAGTCCCCTCTTTTATAGTTTGGCTTGTCCCTTTCAACTCCTGTTTCCCTCTCCACCTGTAACTCTATGTACTCAAAGCTCTGAACCATATGGTTACTGGCTCCCAGGGGCCTCTCATATGTGATGTCCTCAATGTCTGAGCTGCTCAGGGTGAACACAAGGTCCAACCTTGCTGGTTCATCCTCTCCTCTCTCTCTGGTAGTGTCCCTGACATGTTGGTGCATCAGGTTGTCCAGTACCACATCCATCATCTTGGCTCTCCATGTTTCTGGACCCCCAAGTGGTTCCAGATTTTCCCAATCGATCTCCCTGAGGTTGAAGTCGCCCATAACCAGTAACTTTGCTCTGCTCGAATGAGCTTTTCTTGCCACCTCCGCCAACGTGTCCACCATTGCTCTGTTGTTCTCTTCATATTCCTCTCCTGGCCTCCTGCAGTTCTGTGGTGGGTTATACATCACTGCAATGGCTATCTTATGTTCCCCAGACTGAATTGTACCTACTATGTAGTCCCTTTCCCTAATCGCACCCATGCCTTCCATTTCCTCAAATCTCCATTGGTTCTCCCCCTCTGCTCTTTCTATCTTTCCTCAGGATCTGATATCCCTGTGGGAAGATTGCGTCTGTTATTGCCTCACTGAGTTTCGTTTCTGTGACTGCTATGATGTATGGGGACTTCTCATAGATTCTTTCATTCCACTCTTCATGTTTATTCGTTATTCCATCCGAATTCATATACCAAACCATCAACTTCGTTTCTAAAACTGTGGTCCTAGGGGAATATTGGGGGGTTGTGGTGGGGTGGGGTTTGTGATGGGTGGCAGAGTGTCCATAGGGGGTTGCTGTAGGGGTGGGGTTTGTGGTGGGGGGGTGGGGACAGGAGGAATGATGTGTTGGTGTGGGTTTAAATTGTACAGTTGCCTTGGGGTTGTCATGGTTGGAGTCCTTCTGTGTGTGTTTCTGGTGGGTGTCTGCCCTTCTACTTGGGTCTGGGTTCCTCCGCTCTTCCTTGTCACTTCCTCTTGTTCCTCCTTTCGTCATCTTTGTATCCTCTCTTTCAGTGACATCCTTTCCTCTTGTGTTCTGTCCCGATCGAGGTACACACACTGGTACGCCTGGTTCTCCTTCAGTCGTGCTTTCTCCTGCAGGATCATGGTTCTAGCTGATTCTGCCTTGAAAATTACTTTGAGAGGCCGGTTTCTTCTCCTTGTATACCACCCAATTCTCCGAAAATTTGTCACCTGGGTCATGTCCCCTTCACCTATTGCTGTCATACCTTCAATCGTTTATTTTCTCCTGTTCTCCTTTCTGGGTATCCCCTTCAACTTCCTGGGGCCCGTAGACAAAGATTGACCTCTCCCTTTCGTCCTCCCACTGTGACTCAATTTGCATCCTCAGAGGTGCATTAGTTCCTTCTATTGGGGTGCCCCTTCTTTCAGTCCCTTTTGTGGCTGAAGCCCTATGCTCCTTGGTCTGTCCTTTCTGTTCATTTGTCCCTGGCCACTGCAGTTGATAGTTAGAGACTCTGCATTTAGCATGTCTACTGCATTGTCGACAGACCTCTCATTTGTTGCAAGTGTGCTACTCATCTTGTTTCGGGCCCCACATGGGTCTGATATGGCCTTTGCATACAGGACAGCTTCTTTGTTCCCCACAGTCCCCTTATCTTTGCTTGATGCACAAATTCCTGGTGACATGTCTGAAATGTTATTTTTCTCTAAGCTGTTTCAGGTTTTGCAGTTTCTCTTTTAAGCACTGTATCTTAGCTTCTGCTGCTTTGGCTTGTAGTTCCCACTTCCTACTCTCTGCAGCAATCTTCTCCATTTTCATGCTAAGCTCTAATAGCGTCCTTCCCCACTCTTCCTCCCTTTTAGTGAGCTCTGCCTCCCATGCTACCCTCCCAGTTTCATCCATCAGACCCCTTATCATCCTTCTTCCTGTGTAGCCCATTTTACCACAGAGCGAAGCTTATGTATTTTCAGAGTAGTGCGTATATGTGTGAGGGAGAGAGAGAGAGGGAGGCAGAGGGAAGAGAGATGGGGGAGGGGGAGGGGAAGTGTGGGGAGCACTAATGGAGGAGGGAGGTGAGAAGAGAGAGGGGAGGAGGAAGAAGGAAAAGGACTCTGAGGAGGATGAAGAAAGGAAAGTGGAGGGAGAAAGAGTGAGAGGAGAGAGGGTGAGAGAGGAAGAGATAGGGCAAGAGAGAGAGGGCAAGAGAATGGGAGGGAATGTGAGTGATGAGAGATAGGGTTAGAGAGTGGGAGGCAGAGGGGAGAGAGATGGGGGAGGGGAAGGGAAGTGAGGGGAACAGCAATGGGGGAGAGAGGGAGTTGGAATAGAGGGGGAGGATGAATGATGGAAAGTGGAGAGAGTGAGAGGGTATGAGAGAGTATGAGAGGCGAGTGAAAGATGGGGTTGAGGAGGAGGGGAAAAGAGATATCAGAAAGACCGAGGGGTGGTGTGAGGGGAGCGGGGGGAGGGAAGGGAGATTAATGGTCAGACTCAATAGCCCTTCTGTTCGTTGGTGTGTGTGTACCACACCCGTGTGTGTGCGTGTGTGTGTGCGTGTGTGTGTGCGTACATGTGTGCGTGTGTGTACTCACCTATTTGTGGTTGCAGAGGTCGATTCATAGCTCTTGGCCCCGCCTCTTCACTGATTGCTACTATGTCCTCTCTCTCCCTGCTCCATGAGCTTTATCAAACCTCGTCTTAAAACTATGTATGGTTCCTGCCTCCACTAC
This sequence comes from Cherax destructor, assembly GCA_009830355.1. NCBI lineage: Eukaryota > Metazoa > Arthropoda > Malacostraca > Decapoda > Parastacidae > Cherax > Cherax destructor. Next base: position 25,329 of record WNWK01027240.1, read on the forward strand.
GTCGCTTTCTAGGCTATTCCACTTCCTGACAACTCTATGACTGAAGAAATACTTCCTAACATCCCTTTGACTCATAGGAGTCTTCAACTTCCAATTGTGACCCCTTGTTTCTGTGTCCCCTCTCTGGAACATCTTGTCTCTGTCCACCTTATCTATTCCACGCAGTATTTTATATGTCGTTATCATGTTTCCCCTAACCCTCCTGTCCTCTAGTGTCGTCAGGCCAATTTCCCTTAACCTTTCTTCGTAGGACAATCCCTTAGCTCTGGGACTAGTCTTGTTGCAAACCTTTGCACTTTCTCTAATTTCTTGACGTGCTTGACCAGGTGTGGGTTCCAAACTGGTGCTGCATACTCCAGTATGGGCCTGACGTATATGGTGTACAGAGTCTTGAATGATTCCTAAGTGAGGTATTGGAATGCTATTCTTAGGTTTGCCAGCCGCCCGTATGCTGCAGCAGTTATCTGATTGATGTGTGCCTCAGGAGATGTGCTCAGTATTATACTCACCCCAAGATCTTTTTCCTTGAGTGAGATTTGCAGTCTTTAGCCACCTAGACTATACTCTGTCTGCGGTCTTCTTTGCCCTTCCCCGATCTTCATGACTTTACATTTGGCAGGGTTAAATTCAAGGAGCCAGTTACTGGACCAGGCTTGTAGCCTGTCCAGGTCTCTTTGTAGTCCTGCCTGATCCTCGACTGATTTAATTCTTCTCATTAACTTCACATCATCTGCAAACAGGGACACTTCTGAGTCTATCCCTTCCGTTATGTCATTCACATATACCAAAAACAGTACAGGTCCTAGGACTGACCCTTGTGGAACCCCACTCGTCACAGGTGCCCACTCTGACACCTCATCACGTACCATGACTCATTGTTGCCTCCCTGTCAGATATTCTCTGATCCATTGCAGTGCCTTTCCTGTTACATGTGCCTGATCCTCTAGCTTTTGCATTACCCTTTTGTGAGGAACTGTGTCGAACGCCTTCTTGCAGTCCAAGAAAATGCAGTCTATCCACCCCTCTCTCTCGTGTCTTATTTCTGTTACCTTGTCATAAAACTCCAGTAGGTTTGTGAAAAGGAAATTTTTCCCTTTCCCCCAAACCGTGCTGGTTGTCGTTTTTAAGCTTGTGTCCCTTTTTGGGCCCCCCCCCCTCCTCCTGATGATTTTCTC
>WNWK01027241.1:0-26503 GCA_009830355.1 Cherax destructor
TACTAACATTGTCTACACCAGTGATGCTGGGTACACTACTAACATTGTCAAAAACCAGTGATGCTGGGTACATACAAAAAAGTCTACACCAGTGATGGGGGGTACAAAAATAACATTGTTTACACCAGTGATGCTGGGTACATTACTAACTTTTTTCAAAAACCAGTGATGCTGGGTACACATTAACATTGTCTACCCAGTGATGCTGGGTACACTACTAACATTTTTATACCAGTGATGCTGGGTACCCCTACTAACATTTTTTTAACCCCCAGTGATGCTGGGTACACTACTAACATTGTTACACCAGTGATGGGGTCCCTACTAACATTGTCTACACCAGTGATCTAGGTACACTACTAACATTGTCTACACCAGTGATGCTAGGTACACTACTAACATTGTCTACCCCGGGGATGCTAGGTACACTACTTTTATGTCCTTTTTGTTTTGCTAACCACACTATGTACTGACATACTATCATTTTACATCTATCCCCCCGGAGATTGTAGGGGGGTAAACCCCCCCAAAGGCCCTTTCCAACCCAGCCTTCAGTGGGTCGGGCCCCTAATCCACCTGGCTGTTACTGCTGGCAGCACGTAATCCAATGTATAACCCCCGCCTGGCTGGTCAATAACTGATTTTAGGAACCTATCCACTTCCCATTTGAAGACAAAAAGGGGGTTTTTTTCCAATCCTTATATAATGGGAAGCTGTTGAATAATGTTTGGTTCCTGACAATTTTGTTTACCCCAGTATACACCAGAGTCACTCCCTACAAAAGCAATAGACTCGGCAGGTGATAAAACACCCCCAAAAAAAAGCAGGGGCTGCCACTAAAAACGTTGGAGACAACACTATGTGTGGGGGGCCCAAGACTTTTAAAACTGCCTCCCAGCATACATGGGGGGGATTACCAAGGGGACCCCTGGCTGTCAAGCAGGCAGGGGACAGGCACCTAAAGTCAGTCCCGGGGACCAGCCAGGCTGTGGTTCATCGTTGGACTGCGTGCGGCCAGCAGTCGCCGGGGGTTATCGGGGCTCTGATTCAACATGAGGCGGGGCCACAGGGGCATTGCCCCCCGGAACTCTCCCCCGGTACCCCCGCTTTTCATTGGAGTTATACTGTGATCCCCAGAGTAACTGGAATTTGATCTCATTGAACATCAGTTTTTTTGGGGCCCCTGGAAAATTTTTTTTATATCAGAGGCCAGTTTCAGGCAAAAAATCAAAAATCATCCCCCAAAAAGTCACCTGCTGCATAATGGAGTAGCACATGGAAACAGGCTGTTAAACTCCTGACGGGGAAAAAAAAGAAAAAATGTCTTTCAAGTAGAAACCTGTAGCCATTAGAGGCAGCCAACTTATTGATGCTATCCACTGCTCCTGAAGTCAGTGACAGGCCCCCTTTTTAGCAGATATTCTGCAATATACTGCAAGGTCTCTGCCTACAAAAAGCCTTCCCCACCAATGATAACACTGACCACACCATCCTTTGGCACACTGAAACATTTGATGATCTAAAAAACTACCATGTGGGCCCCCCACAGGGCAATAGCATAACCAACCCTTACTCTGAATGATCTATCAAACTTTTTGGGAAAACCAAAAAAATGACTACCCTGCACTGCAGTTCTAGAGCCTGAAGACTCTGGAGAAAGCATGACATGTCAAACTTTCCAGATCAAAAAAAGACCACCCATTAATGATGGCAGCTGGTAAAACCCCCAATAGATGTCACCAGCCAGCTGCTGACTAAACCAAGTGGTCTGTCGTCGATCGGAACTTGTGGAAGCCCCCTGCACCAAAAAACAGAGCCTTTTTTCTCCAAATACCACAGGAGACAAACAATCAACATCCTCTCCAATTAACTTGTAGATGCAGCTCCCCAGAAATATCTTGGAGGGTGTGAAAATTCCCCCTTTGGGGCCAGTCTTGGCCCCTTTTGGGAAAAACCAGAACCACAGACTGCCACCAATTAAAAGGTACCCAACTAGCCCCAAAAAAAATTCCCCCAAATCCAGTAAAAGCGTTGGGAAGACCCCCCAACATGTCATAGTTGACCACATCCTTCCCAGGAGTCATGGAAGGCGTGCTGACAAGACAATTTTCCATCCCCCCAACAAATCACAAGGCTCCCCCCTATCTTCTACAATTGGCAAGAAGACAGTCTCCTCATGTCTCCAGGCCTGGAACTCAGGACATATCTCCCCCCACTATAAACAAAAACCCTTACCAAAAGGGTTTGGCCACCTCTGAAGGGGGGATCCACCACCTTCCAAGATGGAGAAGGCTGGGCAGTAGGCTCTGAAATTACTTGACATCTTTTTTGGGGCTTACACTATATTCCCCTCCACACAATGGACTCAGAACATATGCTGAGCATTTTGAAAACAGTGGGGAACCCCGGGTTGTAATTCTCCAAACTCAACAATTATCTAAGTGTATTTTTTTAATGTTTTTTTTAAATGTATTTTTGGGGGTCTAAAAGGATAATCTAATTTACATTATTCCTTTGGGAACAAATTCGTTTGGTAAAAAGGGATTTGAAACATTTGGAAAAAATTAATTCTTAAAAAACCGGGGGGGCCCCTGTACTTTCCTTTTGATGGCCAACAACTGCCAGTATATCAGCTTATTAACCAATGAACAGATTTTCCTGAGGTGATGATAAGCCATACACACAACCCCCCAGTGCTTCACACCCCTTTTTTTGTAAAAAACTGACAAAAGGGCCCCCCCCCATCAGACCTATGATTGTTAGCTTCCACTCCCCAAAAAAAATACACTAACAAAATGGTCATAAGATCCCAAATCTGGTAAAAATCATCAAGGACATGAAATTGTCCAAAACCCCCAGACACACCCCAAACCAGTGTTCGGGGGAAGAATGGGGGGAAGTTTCTATCGACTCAAGTAGAGGAAAATAAGCACTACCATGTAAATCTGGAAAAAAGAGACCATTGGAAATCTAAATACAAAGAACTGGAACTAAGAGATCAGCTTGAAAAAACGTTTGTATGAACATAATGATAGGTCAGAGACCCATCATTCAGGATCCAAAAATTCCAAAAGAGTCAACAAAGAAACCTTTCCTGTTAGGCACAGGCATCCCTTTCCTGACATGGTATTGGGCTTTAAGTCCCCAAGCTGAATGGGTATGGTAGCTCCCAGTTTGGGGGTAGCTAGAGCAGAGTGGTCAAACCCCAGTCTTGATAAAATACATGAAGCATGATTCACGAAATCACAATGACATGATTGCAAACAAACCATACCACAGGCAGGAATTGAACTCCTGTTTTTCAGGCCTGGAGTTTTAAAATTTTGCTTGCCCCAAGTTCAACCCTCGCCATGGTATGGTTTACATGGAGCATACTGAGGTCCTCCTGCAGCTTCACTGGCATAACCACAGCATGCTGGAAGAGGCAGAAAACCACTGTGGGGGACATCAGCATTGAACCAGGATACTCCCCCCTTTTGCAACAGCACCAGGTGGGTGGTGCGGGGGGCATAAGAAAAAAACCCGGGGGAATCCAGTGACAATTTTTTTTGTTCCAAGTTTTGCCTGCTGAGAACTTTGAAAAAACAGACCATAGTTTCAGATGAGGGCATGTTTTTTTTTCAACACAAGGCCTAACCCCCCTGATAGTTCCATTGCATGATAGAATACTTTGGGGCCAAAAAAGGGCCCCAGTAACCCCCCCCTCCTTCAATGTCTACAGTAGAAATACTATAACCAGTGACTGCTTCACCTTCAGCCCTTGGCAGAATATCCCCCCTAAAAATGACTTGTAAAAAAACCCAAAAAGGTTTAAAAGGGGGGCGGGCCCCCCCCAAGGCCCCCCCTCTTTCTCAGGGAAAGGGGGTTTTTTTGACCGGGGGCCCGGCCCCATGAAGCGCCCATTTTACAGCTTCGGGGGGGGTGTCTGTTTTTTTCTTCAGAGAGCATCTAGTGCACCATCCTGGTTTGAGAAAAAAGAAGCTCTCCTAGACTTATGTGAACCCCTCATCACACTTTTCATACCCTTAAGAACCCTGAAAACCCCCCCCACCCCCCTTGGGGGGTTTTTGGAGCATCCAATGCTTTCCCCCTGGCTACAGAGAACTGGCCCCCGGGGTTTTAGACCCCCCTCGAGTTGTGCTTCAGGTCCTTTTCCAGCACCCAATGGCCCCCCCGGAATGGTGGAATGGAAAAAACCCCTCGCTATAAAACCCCGGGGGGAGGAGGGGGGTTTTTTTTTTTAGACAGGCAAACCCACCCCAAACCTTCCACCATGGTAAAGTTACCCACCATCGATGGAAGGTTACCACAAAAATCCCCGCAGCACCATCTACAACATGACCACCACGACCCCCTGATGAACTTACCATGTATGTGTAGGTTACCAAAGCAGTAGCCAGCAGTACCAGCTACAACATGACCACCACGACCCACTGATGAACTTACCATGTATGTGGGGGTTCCAAAGCAGTAGCCACAGTACCATCTACAACATACCACCACGACCCACTGATAAATTTTTCCATGTATGTTTTTGGTTCCCAAAAAACAGTAGCCAGCAGTACCAGCTACAACATGACCACCCGACCCACTGCCTGCACGTCACGGATCGTCCTCCATTCAGTCGTGACCACTGACAACATTATTTCATTAGTAAAGGCAGGGCAGAGCAGGGCAGAGCAGGGCATGGCATACAAATTTTACAGCAGCAGAATCATCAGTGAGGAAGAGAAAAAGGGGCAAGGTAATTCCTGGATCACCTGCCTTAATATTAGTGGTCCGGGGAGTCTACCTGGAGGGCATTCCGGGGATCGACGCCCCCCCCCGGGCCCCGGGCTTTGACCAGGCCTCCCGGTGAATCAGGGCCTGATCAACAAGGCTGTTTCTGCTGGCTTCCGCAGTCCAACATCAACCCAAAACCCAGCTGATCCGGCACTGACTTTAGGTATCTGCCCCGCTCCCTTTTGAAGAAAACCCGGGTCTACGGGAAACCCCCCCTATGGTTGGTGGGAGGCTGTTTAACAGTCTTGGGCCCAGACACTTATTGTTTTTTCTCTAAGTGTACCAGTGGCACCCCTTTTTTACGGGGGTTTTTGCACCATCTGCCAAGTCTTTTGCTTTCGAATGGAGTGATTTCTGTGTGCATATTGGGGGCCAGTCCCTCCAGAATCTTCCAGGTGAGGGGATCTCTCTCCCCGCGCTCAAGTGAATATAAGTTTAGGGTTCCCGGCGTTCCCAGTAGTTAAGGTTTTTGATGGAACTTATACGTGCAGTAAAGGTTCTCTGTACATTCTCTAGATCTCGATTTCACCTGCCTTGAATAGGGATGTTAATTTTACAGCAGTATTCTACCCCCAGAGAGTACAAGTGTTTAAAAAAAGGGTCATCACTGGCTTAGCATCTTGTCTTGAATGTTCTCATTATCCATCCTATTTATTTCCCCGCAGATGTGAAAAGTGGCATTGTTGTGGTCCTTGAAGGTGAGGTTTCCCCACATTACCACACCCAGGTCCTTCACATTACTTTTCCGCTCTATTTTGTGATTAGAGTTTGTAATATACTCAGTCTTAGCTATTTTTTCCCCCGTTTTCCATAATGGAGTAGTTAAATTTGTCTTCATTGAACATTGGAAAACTTGGTTGATATCTTTTTGGGGATTTTCTGTTCCTCAAGGAGGGCAATTTCAGGCAGATCCTAGTATCATCTGCAAAGGATGATACAGTTTTATGTTTAATCTCTGTCTATGTCTGATATGAGAATGAGGAACAGGATAGGTGCGAGTACTGTGCCTTGCGGGACAGAGCTCTTCACTATGGCAGCATCCAATTTAACTCTGTTTACCACTACTCTTTGTGTTCGATTGGTTAGGAAGTTGAAGATCCATCTGCCTACTTTGCCGTTATCCCTTTAGCATGCATTTTGTGTGCTATTACACCATATCGCACTTGTCAAAGGCTTTTGCAAAATCTGTGTATACTACATCTGCATTCTGTTTGTTTTCCAGAGCATCTAAGACCATATCATAGTGGTCTAGCAGTTGCGAAGGCAGGAGCAACCTGCTCTGAAACCATGTTGCCTTGGGTTGTGCAATTTCTGTAGTCCAGGTGGTTTGTATCCTGCTTCTTAGAACTCTTTCAAAGATTTTTTGATATGGGACGTTAAGGCTATTGGTCGATAGTTCTTAGCTACTCTTTGCTGCCACCTTTATGGAGTGGGGCTATATCCGTTGTTTTTAGTGACTGTGGAATCTCGCCTGTGTCTAGGTTCCTTCTCCATAGCATACTTTGGGCCTGTGAGAGGGGTTTCTTGCAGTTCTTAATGAACACAGAGTTCCACGAGTCAGGGCCTGGGGCTGAGTGCATGGGCATGTCGTCGATGGCTTTCTCAAAGTCTAGAGGAGTTACGGTTATGTCAAAATTTGGCATACATTGGCAGGGTTTTGAGGCTCATTCATGAAAAATTGTTTGGATTTTCTATCTTTAGACGGATTAGTGGCTCGCTGAGCACAGAGTCATATTGAGATTTCAGTATCTCACTTATTTCTTTGTTGTCATCTGTGCAAGATCCATCTTGTCTGAGCAGGGGCCCTATACTGGACAACACCTGAATTAGACGGGTGGACAACACCTGAATTAGACGGGTGGACAACACCTGAATTAGACGGGTGGACAACACCTGAATTAGACGGGTGGACAACACCTGAATTAGACGGGTGGACAACACCTGAATTAGACGGGTGGACAACACCTGAATTAGACGGGTGGACAACACCTGAATTAGGCGGGTGGACAACACCTGAATTAGACGAATTGGACAACACCTGAATTAGACGGGTGGACAACACCTGAATTAGGCGGTTTGGACAACACCTGAATTAGACGGGTGGACAACACCTGAATTAGGACGGGTGGACAACACCTGAATTAGGCAGGGTGGACAACACCTGAATTAGGACGGGTGGACAACACCTGAATTAGACGGGTGGACAACACCTGAATTAGAGCAGTTGGACAACACCTGAATTAGGCGGGTGGACAACACCTGAATTAGACGGGTGGACAACACCTGAATTAGGCGGGTGGACAACACCTGAATTAGACGGGTGGACAACACCTGAATTCTTTATCCTTAATATATTTCACTAACAACTAGCTTTAGCAGTTGGGTTAAGCGGAGACAGTAACAGAGGTTATCAGCTCCTCAGCAATGAAGGTATTCACTACCTTAGTCATGGTCTTTCTATGCTGGTTAGATGAGATGCAGCAGTTGAAGGTATCATCAGTGATGGGTGGGACCTACTACTGTAGTTGAAGCTCAGTCATATCCAGGAGTTAAATACAACTTAACAGCTACAAGAAATTCTCTGTACGTACCAAGGCCTTATGATGATGCTAGTTACTGGTGTGGCACACCCCAGTGTGGCACACCTGGACGGCAACCTTGGAGTGGCACACCTTGGAGCGGCACACCCGGTGCGGCACCCCGGTGCGGCACACCCCGGTGTGGCACACACTGGTGTCGCACACACTGGTGTCGCATACACTGGTGTCGCACACATTGGTGTCACACACTGGTGTAATGGTAGTAGAACAGTCAGTGGTAGAAGTGGTAATAAGTGAGTAGTGGTAGTGACACAGCAGTCGGAGTGTTAGCAAAGCAGCAGAGGTAGTAGTGGTATTAGTATAGTAGTAGTCAAAGAAAAAATAATAGAAAGGAGGACTGCAGGAGAGTTAATGAGCCACGATGGTAGAACATAAACCCAGGGTTAGAGGGGGACTCACAGGACAGAACCCACAGAGGCAGAAGAAAGGAAAGGCCATGAAAATATACTAAAGGAGAAGACATAAGGAGTGGAGATAAAGACGAGATGAAGTCACAAGTGTTCTGAAGTACTAAGCAAGGGAAGGCATCTACAGAGACAAAGATAGGACTAAGATTCATGTTAGAAAAGTTGTGTACAAAGGCTGTTTCAACAAGACGGCAACTGTGAAGGTTAAAGAAGGGTAAACCGTTTTGACAGTTAAGAGGATGTTTATTACAGTCATTAGAGTTAGTATGGTTAGTTATAATAACTCACCTGAAGGGAGCTACACCAGTGGGAAAGTTGTGAGTCTCAGCAGTGAAGACAAGGTGCCTGAGGCGGGACTCCACCAGCACCTCTGAGCTCTGGCACGGGTCACTGCTCACTACTACGGCAGTCTTCCAGCCATGTATACAACTGGAGGAGAAGTACAACATATATACAAATGAAAGATGTACAATACATATGTACCACTGGTAGAGAGGTACAACACACACAGCACTGGTAAAAGGGGTACAAAACATATACAGTGGACCCTCAGTTTTCGTTCAGCTCAAACTCGAACAATTATGCAAGTGTATTTTTTGTAAGTGCTTTTGTAAGTGTATTTTTGTAAGAGCTTTTGTAAGTGTATTTTTGTAAGAGCTTTTGTAAGTGTATTTTTGGGGGTCTGAAACTACTAATCTAATTTACATTCGTCCTTATGGGAACAAATTCGTTCGGTAATGGCACTTGAACAGCATTCTGGAAAGAATTATCAATGAAAGCCGAGGATCCACTGTATATGTGATAAATGGTTTTGAAAATTAACAAGTTGACAAATTGAGACACTTATGCAACATATGGGAATCTTTATTGAAGAAATGTTTCACCATACAGTGACTTCATCAGTCCAATACAAAGCAGGAAGGTATAAGGAGAGTTGGAGTTTGAGGTAATCAGTCCCTCAGCCTGGAATCAATTCCAGGCTGAGGGACTGATTACAGTGAACCCCCGGTGTTCGATGGCGTCGGTGCTCGGCCAAATCGGTGTTCGACGGGGATTTTTACAATATTTTTGACTCGGTATTAGGCGGCCACTCGGAGTTCGACGAGTCGGCTATCCGTCCCGAACGAATACGCATGTGGCCGTGGCCCAGCTGGGCGCCCAGGCACTCAGTGTGTTATTGTTTACAAGCGAGCGAACACTACCCACGCACCACCCACGCATTCATACCATATATATTGTCATTATTCCAGTGTTTTTAGTGCTTGCAACTGCTAAATAAGCCACCATGGGCCCCAAGAAAGCTCCTAGTGCCAAGCCTGTGGTAAAGAATGTCAAAATATGGTAGAATTGAAGAAGGAGATGATAGCAAAATATGAAAGTGGAGTGCGTGTCACTGAGCTGGCCAGGCTCTATGGCAAATCCCATTCCACCATCTCTTCCATTTTGGCCAAGAGAAAGGAAATCAAGGATGCTGTTGTTGCGAAAGGTGCAAGTATGGTCACAAAACAGAGATCTCAAGTGCTGGAACAAGTGGAAACTTTGTTGTTGGTGTGGATCAACGAGAAACAGTTAGCAGGAGATAGTGTTACGCTGGCAATAATATGTGAAAAAGGGAGGCAGTTGCATGATGATCTCGTCAAGAAAATGCCTGCAACGAGTGATGAAGTGAACGAATTTAAAGCCAGCAAAGGCTGGTTTGACAGATTTAAGAAGCGAAGTGGCATACATAGTGTTGTGAGGTATGGTGAGGCAGCCAGTTCTGACAAAAATGCTGCTGAAAAATATGTGCAAGAATTCCAGGGGTACATAGAGGCTGAACAATTCCAACCACAACAAGTGTTCAATTGTGACGAAACAGGCCTGTTTTGGAAGAAAATGCCAAACAGGACCTACATTACAAAGGAGGAAAAGGCACAGCCAGGACATAAGCCTATGAAAGACAGGCTCACTCTCATGATGTGTGCTAATGCCAGTGGTGATTGCAAAGTGAAGCCTTTACTGGTGTATCATTCTGAAAATCCCGAGTGTTTGGCAGATGTGGTATAAAAAAGTCTAATTTGTGTGTGATGTGGAAGTCTAACAGTAAGGCATGGGTCACTAGGGAAATTTTCCTTGAATGGTTCAAAACGTGTTTGGCCCCAGTGTGAAGAAATATCTCGAGGAAAATAATTTACCACTTAAGTGTCTCCTGATAATGGACAATGCTCCTGGTCATCCTCCAGACTTGGCAGAGCAAATTGTGCAGGGCTGTGAGTTCATCAAAGTGAAGTTCTTGCCCCTAATACCACTCCTCTCCTCCAGCCCATGGACCAGAAGGTCATTTGCAACTTTAAAAACTCTACACCAAAGCAATGTTTCAAAAGTGCTTTGATGTGACCACAGACATGGATATGACACTAAAAGACTTTTGGAAAGAGCATTTCCATATCCTGCATTGTGTAAAGCTTATAGGTAAGGCTTGGGAGGGAGTGACTACCAGGACTTTGAACTCTGCCTGGAGAAAATTGTGGCCAGACTGTGTCCTAGATTTTGAAGGTTTTGGGGCTGAGCCTCAGAACCCTGAGCCTGAGCCTGTTGTGGAAGAAATTGTGGAACTGGGCAAGTCCATGGGGTTGGATGTTTGTACCCAGGATGTGGAAGAGTTGGTGGAGGAGCACAATGAAGAGTTAACCACTGAAGATCTGCAAGAGCTTCAACAGCAACTGCAACAAGAGACCACAGGTCAGGAAAATGGTCCAGAGGAGGAGGAGGTGGAACCGAGATGGAAGAATGTGCCTTCTTCAAGGATTAGGGAGATCTGTGACAAATGGGCTGATGTGCAAGGCTTCATGGATGATTATCACCCTAACCAAGATGTTGCACGCCGTGTATGCGACATGTTTAATGACAATGTCTTGTTACATTTTAAGGACATTTTAAAGAACCGCCAGACACAGAGCTCCCTGGACAGATTTTTTGTTAGAGAGGGGTCCAGTGACTCTCAAGCTGGTCCTAGTGGCATTAAAAGAAAAAGGGAAGTAACCCCAGAAAAGAACTTGTTACCTGCAGTGTTAATGGAAGGGGATTCCCCTTCCAAACACTAGCATACTACTCCACCTTCTCCCCTCCTCCCGTCCTCCACACATCAACAACTCTTCAATAAAAGTAAGTGACATGTTATTGTACTATTTATTTATAATTTTGTTATAAAATTGTGTTTAATTTAATGTCAAAAAGTTCTAAAAAATATTTTATTTTAATACTTTTGGATGTCTGGGACGGATTAATTTTATTTCCATTATTTCTTATGGGGAAAATAGAATCGGAGTTCGACCAAACCGGTGGTCGACGGGCCCTCTCTGACGGATTGCCGACGAGAACCGGGGGCTCACTGTACCTCGAACTCCAACTCTCCTTATACCTTCCTGCTTTGTATTAGACTGATGAAGCCACTGTGTGGTGAAACATTTCTTCAATAAAGATTCCCATATATTGCATAAGTGTCTCAATTCTTCAAAACATATACCACTGTCAGATGTACATTCATGCTGTGGCTCTCCCGTTCCACCACACCCCAAAGGTTTACACTAAATTCTGACAATACTATCTGCATGTTAAGCAGAAATCACAATTCGTTAGTCTAGGTGACAATGATCCAAGTTTCAACTGTTCAGTTTTGGTGAGTTTGTGTCAAATACACTCAGATCACAACATAATAGAGGTACAGACATACACTATATGCACAGAGCTCCTGACCAGCAAAATGTGATCAGTCATGAAGGTCTCTTCACAAAATTCAATTTTAACCCTTTCGGGGTTTCGGTCGTACTAGTACGGCTTACGTGCTGGTGTTTTCCACGTACTATTACACAAATTCTAGCGCCTTCAAATTAAGCGCGAAATGGCTGGTAGGCATAGTGGTGAGAGAATGGGTCTGCGTGGTCAGTGTGCGCAGTAGGAAAAAAATCGGGGACCCAGTGGTGCATTGTGGGAACGCCATGTTAGTACACCTTGTTCACCATGCCTCGCGGTAAGAAACTCCTCACTCCTCGGCAAATTGGAACACTTTCGTTCCCCAGTGACAGTTTTAACACCGATGGGAGTGTCAGTGATGATGAGTTTCAAGGTTTTGAGGAGGTTGTGACCGAAACTAATGACCATAATACCGGTAATATTGAGGAAAACTCAGACGACCCTCAGCCGTCCACCTCCAGTGCTGTGGCATCTTGTTCACGCTCAATTGTACCAGAACGAAAGAGGAAACTGCTATTTACTCATATCCCGGACTCTGATGTGAGCAATGGTGATGATAGTGATAGTGAATATGAACTCCAAGCTCTTCAAAACAGTTCCAGTAGCGAGAGTGGAGCAGAATATTCTCCAGTGAAGCGTCAGAATATACGACAGTATATGCGCTATGGTAGCGTGCCATATGCTGTTCCAAGGGGAAGGAGTACATCTCGGAGTACATCCCGTGGGCGTACAACAGGAAGTGATAGTGAAAATGATGATGACAGTGTTGCAATTGGAATGAGAAAGGTGCAAGCATCTGGTAGTGGTGGTGGTGCCAGGCACGCGGCACCAGCAGTGGACCATGCTGGCACCGACGCCACTGAGTCAGCTCAGCTACAGCAAAGACCATCCTCACCCACCCACCAACCCCCACAACCACAACCTCCACAACCCCCACAACCACCTGTAAATATCCAGTACCCACCAGCAAACCGCACCTGGAATTGGCAGGAAGCTGACAATTTTATTCCCAATCCCCATCAGTTTGATGAAAGTCAAAGTGGAATACGCCCATCTTGTCCACTTGGGAACAATGCCACTGAACTGGAATGTTTAGAGTTATTTTTTCACGATCCCCTGATGGAAATTATTGTCAGGGAAAGCAACAGATACTACGAGTACACCATGGCAAACAATACGTTCACCAACATCACGCCTCAACAGGTGGAAAGAGGCAACTGTGGCTGAGATGTATCTTTTCTTTGCCACAATAGTGCTTATGCCACATGTGTATAAGCACCGTGTCAAATCATAGTGGTCGACAGACCGCCTGATTGCAACACCAGGTTTCAGTGATATAATATCAATGAATCGATTTGTGCTACTGTTACGTATGCTCCACTTCTCAGACAAAACCAGGCCTGACAGAAACGACAGGTTATATAAGATTAGGAATGTGTTTCTGTATCTGAAAGAGAAATTCAATATGCATTTTTATCCCTTCAGGAAGCTTGTTATTGACGAGTCACTGATTCTGTTCAAAGGTAGACTGTCGTTCAAGCAGTATATACCAAGCAAGAGGAAATGCTTTGGTATAAAGTTGTTTGTGCTTTGTGATTGCTACAGTGGTCTTGTATTGGATATTATTGTGTACACTGGAAATAATACATTGAAAGATACCAGGAAGTTACTGGGTATTTCTGGTGATGTGATTAGAACAATGATGGAACCATATCTTGGTAAGGGGCATATATTATATACTGATAACTGGTACACAAGCCTCTCCCTCAGTGATTTTTTTGTGAGTGAACTTGACAGATGTGTGTGGTACAGTGCGTGGAAATCGTAAGCATATGCCTAGGCTCAGTGCAGGCACTCGTAGAGGTGAGGTGCAGGCGTTTGCTGCCAATGACATCATGGCATTTCGGTGGCATGACAAACGAGATGTCACACTGTTGTCATCAATTCACCCATCAATGAACCCATTCTAAAACCTGCAGCTGTGATGGACTACACCCTCAATATGTGCTTAGTGGACAAATGTGACATGCAGATTGGGTTTGCTGATTGGGTTCGCAAGAGTTACAAGTGGTACATAAAACTCTTTTTTCACATTCTGGAAATTACCATGCTCAATGCTTATAATATTTAAAAGTTGAAGACCACAAATAAACCACCATATGGCGAATTTTGTTTGTCTGTCTTCAGACAAATAATATTTGAATATCAAGGAACAACACCTGCAATAGAAACCCGCCCAACACCGAGCTATCAACACCTACCCTCTCGTCTGAGGCCTGGTGAACACTTCCTAACAAAACTGCCTGCTACTGCTTGCAAGAAAAAGGCTCAGAAGTGGTGTTTTGTCTGTGCACATACAAAAAAAACGCCCACAACAACGCAGAGACTCGTTTTATGTGTGTGGAATATAAAACACCACTGTGCATGGAACCATGTTTCAGAGACTTCCACAGGCTGCAGAACTTCTAGAAACATGTCCAGTGACTATATATATGTATATATATGATTCAACAATAGAAATAAACAATATTTGTTATTGTAAATATCTGTAAATGAGTTGTGCAAACAAAATAGTGATAACAAACTTTATGTCATTATTGTATAATAATTAGTGAGTGAATATTTGAAAAACAGTACTTATATTGGTCTCACAGGCCATAAAAGTTATTTGCAAAAAAAAAAAATTAAAATCTATAAGAAAACAACTTCAGGAAAGAAAATAAAAGATTACCAGCCAACCGGAAGTCACCGATGTTGTCATCAGCGGTTCAATTTTCGTCAACTTCAATCCTCTATATCTCGGTAAGTATTGATCGCAAAAATGTATTTTTTAGCCTATTAGATTTAGAAAAAAAAGCTATCATTTCATAAGAATTTTTTTTTTTTTTATTTGAAATTCGTGGACCCTGAGAACGAGTTTCGAAGAGGGTCCTTGGACCCCCAAAGGGTTAATAACAAAACCATACAATGGGATCAAGTCAACCATGTCCTAAATGAAACAAGCTGGGAAGATATCCTAAACAACACGGATCTGAACATTTGCCTAGAAAAAATGAACTCGGTGGTTCTTGAGATCTGCTCAAGGCACATTCCATTAACCCTTTCAGGGTCGCGAGGCTCTCTCCCAAACTCGTTCTCAGGGTCGCAAATTTTTCGTAAAAAAAAAAATTATTTTTTCTTATGAAATGATAATCTTTTTTCCGATCATAACGACACCAAAATTATGAAATTTGATGGAAAACTAAAGGAATTATGCTCTTGCGAAGTTAGCGGTATTGATGACATTTACACATCGGCGATTTCGCCCAATTTGAGCCCTATTTTCGGCAAATTCCAATGTTTCCCAAGCTCTGTTATTTTCTTCTCCAGCCAGAACCCACCAACGCTTCTATGATGGCCTAATTGCAGAACTGCTGCACTAACGCACCTAGAACCCAGAATGACTCAAGAATATCAACAGTAAGACCACCTACTCGAAAAATTATCGATCCAAGTGGAGAGTCCCATTCAAACCCAAAACACAGCCCGCTGCCAGACGAGCACCCACAACAAGCTCTGAGCAACTATAGCTTCTACGTCCTATCTACAACATCCCCTGTACTACTATGAGACCTAATAACAGAAGAAGCAACAAAAAGAACAGCAAGAAATCACCAAGAACTCGACTATTTCATTTGACTACCCAGCAGGACGCCGGTGCATCACCCACCCACCCCACCACCACCCCAGACAACATGTCAACAAACACAATGGCTGACTCTCCCTCTCCCTACTCAACCACCACCCAAGACGACAGGACAGCAACAACACCAATCATGACAATCTCCCTCAAACCACACTGCCTTCAAAGGATTTGATCCATCTGAAACGATCTCAGGTATGACAAATGATCCTGTCACTCTTAAGTCATACATCACCACCCTAACTGAGGAAAACATGAATCTTCGTACAACACTATCTAAGCATGAAACTAAGTTAGCCCACCTTGAAAGCAAGATCCTAAGCTTTGAACAGAAGTTTACATCAGCTGGAATAGCTGATTTTGGAAAGCCCCTCCTATCAGTCATAGCCAGCCATACAAAGCAAATAACATCCCTAAACACGAAGGTTGAAGATGCTGTCAAGAACTGGAAGACCAACATGGATACCCAGCTGACTGACTATTTTTCTAACCAAGAAGATAAAACTGAGCAAGATAAGTTATCTAACATGGTAATAATTAGCAGTGCACTCTTTCCAAGTGGCATAAACCATACCAACTGCAAAGATGCTGCTCTTCAGACCATAAAAGACCACTTAAATGTAGTAGTACAAGCATCAGAGATAACAGAATCACGATTACTTGGCACACAAGGTAGAAAAAAAAGTGTTATGCTTAGATTTCACACGATAGACAGTAAAACCGATCTGATTAAAACATCAATTAGTGCAAAAAAAGATCTTTATGTAAATAAGTGTCTCACAAAAAAACGTCAGAACCTCCTATACAGAGTAAGAAAGCTTAAACGCGAGAATAATGACAAAATCTACCAGTGCTTCACACGGGATGGGAAAATCCTAGTTAAGAAATCAAATGTAGGCCGTGCTTACTATATCACGAATGAAAATGAACTGTCCAACTTCCTTCGAGATGCTAACCTTACAGAGACTGATCAACTTCAATGACCTAATCCTTAGTCTGCGTTAGTGCAACAATTGTACTAGTAACTGCAACCTCACTATCTTATATTTCTTACAAAACTGATTGTACATTAATGTAATTAACTTCAAAATTGTATATTAATGTAATTAACTTCATATTTGTTCTAATAACTGCTACCTCAATATATTAAATTTCCCACTAAATATTTTTGTGTAACCTATTTTTTATTATATATATATATCTTTTTCCTTATCTGTAACCATTTATTTTTATTTTTTTATTTTTAATACATATTTATCATTACCATTTCCCAACATTAACTATTTACAGTATTAGTAATTACTTTTTACTTGAAATTTTAATTATAACCTTTTTACTATTTTTTATATTCTTATAATCAAACAACTACCTCATTGTGTATGTTACTTAGTTTATATTTCTCTTATAAGCAACTATCAAATAAGTGCAATTATTTACTTATATTTTTAAATACCTTTTTACCATAAGCAAATTTCAGTCACTTTATTTGCTTAATTGTATTCTTATATTCAAACAACTACCTAATTGTGTATGTGACTTACTTTACATTTCCTTTATAAGCAACTACCTAATAAGTGGAATTTTTTTTTTTTTTTTTTTTTTTAACACATCGGCCGATTCCCACCAAGGCAGGGTGGCCCGAAAAAGAAAAACTTTCATCATCATTCACTCCATCACTGTCTTGCCAGAAGGGTGCTTTACACTACAGTTATAAAACTGCAACATTAACACCCCTCCTTCAGAGTGCCGGCACTGTACTTCCCATCTCCAGAACTCAAGTCCGGCCTGCCGGTTTCCCTGAATCCCTTCATAAATGTTACTTTGCTCACACTCCAACAGCACGTCAAGTATTAAAAACCATATGCCTCCATTCACTCCTATCAAATACGCTCACACATGCTTGCTGGAAGTCCAAGCCCCTCGCACACAAAACTTCCTTTACCCCCTCCCTCCAACCTTTCCTAGGCCGACCCCTACCCCGCCTTCCCTCCACTACAGATTTATACACTCTCGAAGTCACTCTGTCTCGTTCCAGTCTCTCTACATGTCCAAACCACCTCAACAACCCCTCCTCAGCTCTCTGGACAATCGTTTTGGTGATCCCGCACCTCCTCCTAATTTCCAAACTCCGAATTCTCTGCATTATATTCACACCACACATTGACCTCAGACATGACATCTCCACTGCCTCCAGCCTTCTCCTCGTTGCAACAGTCATCACCCATGCTTCACACCCATATAAGAGCGTTGGTATAACTATACTCTCATACATTCCCCTCTTTACTTCCATGGACAAGGTTCTTTGTCTCCACAGACTCCGAAGTGCTCCACTCACCCTTTTCCCTCATCAATTCTATGATTCACCTCATCCTTCATAGACCCATCCGCCGACATGTCCACTCCCAAATATCTGAATACATTCACCTCCTCCATACTCTCTCCCTCCAATCTGATATCCAATCTTTCGTCACCTATTCTTTTTGTTATCCTCATCACCTTACTCTTTCCTATATTCACTTTCAATTTTCTTCTTTTACACACCCTACCAAATTCATCCACCAACCTCTGCAGCTTCTCTTCAGAATCTCCCAAAGCACAGTGTCATCAGCAAAAGCAACTGTGACAACTCCCACTTTGTATTTGCTTCTTTATCTTTTAGCCCAACACCTCTTGCCAAGACCCTCGCATTCACTTCTCTTACAACCCCATCTATAAATATATTGAACAACCACGGTGACATCACACATCCTTGTCTAAGGCCCACTTTTACTGGGAAATAGTCCCCTTCCCTCCTACACACTCTAACCTGAGCCTCACTATCCTCATAAAAACTCTTCACTGCTTTCAGTAACCTTCCTCCTATTCCATACACCTGCAACATCTGCCACATTGCCCCCTATCTACCCTATCATACGCCTTTTCCAAATCCATAAATGCCACAAAAACATCTTTACCCTTATCCAAATACTGTTCACCTATATGTTTCACTGTAAACACTTGGTCTACCACCCCCTACCTTTCCTAAAGCCCCCTTGTTCATCTGCTATCCTGCTTTCTGTTTTACTCTTAATTCTTTCAATAATAACTCTACCATACACTTTACCAGGTACACTCAACAGACTTATTCCCTATAATTTTTGCACTCTCTTTTGTCCCCTTTGCCTTTATACAAAGGAACAATACACGCTCTCTGCCAATCCTAGGTACCTTACCCTCTTCCATACATTTATTAAATAATAGCACCAACCACTCCAAAATTATATCCCCACCTGCTTTTAACATTTCTATCTTTATCCCATCAATCCCAGCTGCCTTACCCCTTTCATTCTACCCACTGCCTCACGAACTTCCCTACACCCACAACTGGCTCTTCCACACTCCTACAAGATGTTATTCATCCTTGCCCTACACACGAAATCACAGCTTCCCTGTCTTCATCAACATTTAACAAATCCTCAAAATATTCTCTCCATCTTCCCGATACCTCTAACTCTCCATTTAATAACTCTCCTCTCCTATTTTTAACTGTCAAATCCATTTGTTCTCTAGGCTTCCTCAACTTATTAATCTCATTCCAAAACTTTTTCTTATTTTCAACAAAATTTGCTGATAACATCTCACCACTCTCTCATCTGCTCTCTTTTTACATTGCTTCACCACTCTTTTAACCTCTCTTTTTCTCTCCATATACTCTTCCCTCCTTGCATCACTTCTACTTTGTAAAAACCTCTCATATGCTAACTTTTTCTCCCTTACTACTCTCTTTACATCATCATTCCACCAATCGCTCCTCTTCCCTCCCGCACCCACTCGCCTGTAACCACAAACCTCTGCAATTATTTACTTATATTTTATAAATACCTTTTACCATTAGCCAATTTCAGTCACTTTATTTACTTAAAATTTGATCAAAACTA
Organism: Cherax destructor; assembly: GCA_009830355.1. Classification (NCBI taxonomy): domain Eukaryota; kingdom Metazoa; phylum Arthropoda; class Malacostraca; order Decapoda; family Parastacidae; genus Cherax; species Cherax destructor. The sequence goes on from WNWK01027241.1 coordinate 19,121, forward strand.
CTTTTAATATTAGTCAAAACTATTTTTACTATTAGTTCAATAGCTCTTTGCATTCATTGACCTCTTATTGCCTTTCATAAACTAAGTTTCAACCAGTGCAATATTGAATCAAATTTTTTTTCCATATCAATTTAATACTAGTCATTGAAGTTATTCTAACCATTCATTAGCCAGTTCAATTAGTATATCATTAACATTATTCAAATATCCTATATCACTGTGAAAAAATCCTGTAAACACTTGCTCATAATTGTATTAATCCATTAGTAAGACTTTAATCTAGTACCATATCATTAAGATTAGCATAATCCATTGTTCTCAAGTCTAGTTATAGAATCACACTAAATCCTATGATTACAGGCATTGATCCTGATATCAACCTATTATTAAATGACTTCCATGATTCCAACAGCAACTAACTATTACACAGCAGATCAAGCAAAGACATTACTCAGAGCCAACAATAACTTAACTATCTTCAATTACAATATTAGATCTTTGAGCAAACATTATGATGACCTCACAGCACTACTCCAATCCCTACAGACCAATATGTCAATCATCACACTCACTGAGACCTGGCTAAAGCCTGATACTACAGGTGTCTATGCCATCCCAGGTTACACAGTCATTCACAACTGTAGGACAGACCAGCGAGGGGGTGAAACAGCAATATATTATACAGATCAACTTGAATGTATCAAAAACTCTTGCACAGGGGATGAACATGGAGAATATATTATAGCTAAATTTAAATCAAAAGACCTGCAAAAAACCCTCACAGTGATAAACATCTACAGATTACCACAGTCAAACATCCACCACTTTAGTGAAAAACTAGGAAACCTGATGATGGATTCATGCCTTAACAAAGATCATTTGCTGCTCACAGGAGATTTCAACATAAATCTCCTACATGACCAGGACCCACAGGTAACTGAATTCACAAACACTATGAGCAACTGCTTATTACTACCAACAATATCAAAACCTACAAGAATCTCTGAGAAGAGTACCTCGTTATTAGACCACATCTGTAGGGCAAGGAGGAATAACATCTTGTAGGAGTGTGGAAGAGCCAGTTGTGGGTGTAGGGGAAGTTCGTGAGGCAGTGGGTAGAATGAAAGGGGGTAAGGCAGCTGGGATTGATGGGATAAAGATAGAAATGTTAAAAGCAGGTGGGGATATAATTTTGGAGTGGTTGGTGCTATTATTTAATAAATGTATGGAAGAGGGTAAGGTACCTAGGGATTGGCAGAGAGCGTGTATTGTTCCTTTGTATAAAGGCAAAGGGGACAAAAGAGTGCAAAAATTATAGGGGAATAAGTCTGTTGAGTGTACCTGGTAAAGTGTATGGTAGAGTTATTATTGAAAGAATTAAGAGTAAAACAGAAAGCAGGATAGCAGATGAACAAGGGGGCTTTAGGAAAGGTAGGGGTGTGTAGACCAAGTGTTTACAGTGAAACATATAGGTGAACAGTATTTGGATAAGGGTAAAGATGTTTTGTGGCATTTATGGATTTGGAAAAGGCATATGATAGGGTAGATAGGGGGCAATGTGGCAGATGTTGCAGGTGTATGGAATAGGAGGAAGGTTACTGAAAGCAGTGAAGAGTTTTTATGAGGATAGTGAGGCTCAGGTTAGAGTGTGTAGGAGGGAAGGGACTATTTCCCAGTAAAAGTGGGTCTTAGACAAGGATGTGTGATGTCACCGTGGTTGTTCAATATATTTATAGATGGGGTTGTAAGAGAAGTGAATGCGAGGTCTTGGCAAGAGGTGTTGGGCTAAAAGATAAAGAAGCAAATACAAAGTGGGAGTTGTCACAGTTGCTTTTGCTGATGACACTGTGCTTTGGGAGATTCTGAAGAGAAGCTGCAGAGGTTGGTGGATGAATTTGGTAGGGTGTGTAAAAGAAGAAAATTGAAAGTGAATATAGGAAAGAGTAAGGTGATGAGGATAACAAAAAGAATAGGTGACGAAAGTTTGGATATCAGATTGGAGGGAGAGAGTATGGAGGAGGTGAATGTATTCAGATATTTGGGAGTGGACATGTCGGCGGATGGGTCTATGAAGGATGAGGTGAATCATAGAATTGATGAGGGAAAAGGGTGAGTGGAGCACTTCGAGTCTGTGGAGACAAAGAACCTTGTCCATGGAAGTAAAGAGGGAATGTATGAGAGTATAGTTATACCAACGCTCTTATATGGGTGTGAAGCATGGGTGATGAATGTTGCAACGAGGAGAAGGCTGGAGGCAGTGGAGATGTCATGTCTGAGGTCAATGTGTGGTGTGAATATAATGCAGAGAATTCGGAGTTTGGAAATTAGGAGGAGGTCGGGATTACCAAACGATTGTCCAGAGAGCTGAGGAGGGGTTGTTGAGGTGGTTTGGACATGTAGAGAGAATGGAACGAGACAGAGTGACTTCGAGAGTGTATAAATCTGTAGTGGAGGGAAGGCGGGGTAGGGGTCGGCCTAGGAAAGGTTGGAGGAGGGTAAAGGAAGTTTTGTGTGCGAGGGGCTTGGATTTCCAGCAAGCATGTGTGAGCGTATTTGATAGGAGTGAATGGAGGCATATGGTTTTTAATACTTGACGTGCTGTTGGAGTGTGAGCAAAGTAACATTTATGAAGGGATTCAGGGAAACCGGCAGGCCGGACTTGAGTTCTGGAGATGGGAAGTACAGTGCCGGCACTCTGAAGGAGGGGTGTAAATGTTGCAGTTTTATAACTGTAGTGTAAAGCACCCTTCTGGCAAGACAGTGATGGAGTGAATGATGATGAAAGTTTTTCTTTTTCGGGCCACCCTGCCTTGGTGGGAATCGGCCGATGTGTTAATAAAAAAAAAAAAAATCTGGACTAACACTATATCCCCTCTAAAATGAGGCATAATCACAGAAAACACCACAGACCTCTACCCTACCTTTCTCATAACTAACCTAGGCATTTTGCCCCAAGAAATTGCAAAAGTTACCTTCAGACTACATAATGAGTCAGCTGTTAATAATTTTATATCAGCTATGACGAACATTGACTGGCTTAATGAATTAGAAACATATTCAGATACTAACGAAGGCATCAAGAACTTTCTTAAAAAAACACACAACCTCTATAACAGACATTGCCCTAAAAAACTAAACAGATCACAGCTAAGAGACTTAACAATCCCTGGCTAACACCCAGCATCCTTAAATCCATAAACAAGAGGCACCAATATGAAAAACAATACAGAAGGGGTCTAATAACCAGAGAACAATCCAAACGCTACTCATCAATCCTTACTATCCTGTTAAGGTCCAAAAAATTGTATTAAGAGAACAGACTCCAGACCGTAAAAGGTGATATGAAAAAGACCTGGAAAACCCTATCTGCAATTCTAGGAAATAAAAATATATCCACGAACAATATCATCAAATTATCAAAAACAGACGAACCACTACTCTCACCAAGTGAGACAGAAAACAGACTTAATGTTTTCTTCTCCACCATAGGAAAGAATCTAGCGAGCAAAATCCCAAGCTCGAACACTCGTCCAACAGACTACCTCACCAACACCTACCCAGATACACTATTCCTAGCACCTACCAACTCAATTGAAGCAGGAGACGAACAGCTTACCACCCTTTATGTACAAAAAAGCTTCACAGGTACTGTCACCAATTATAGCAGCATTATTCAATAAATCCATTGAATCTTCTACCTTCCCATCAATTCTCAAAATAGCTAGGGTCATCCCGATCCACAAAGGCGGTGACCAAACTGACTTGAATAATTATAGACCAATCTCAAATTTACCACTGCTTTCTAAAATTTTCGAAAAATTAATTCATAGACAGATCTATTCCTACCTCGTCTCACATAATGTACTCAATCCCTGTCAATTTGGATTCAGGACTAACAAGAGCACAAACGATGCTATAACACACATCTTCTTCTTCTTCTTTCAACAAATCGGCCGCTTCCCACCAAGGCGGGGTGGCCCAAAGAGAAAAACAAAAGTTTCTCTTTTTAACTTTAGTAATGTATACAGGAGAAGGGGTTACTAGCCCCTTGCTCCCGGCATTTTAGTCGACTCTTATGACACGCATGGCTTACGGAGGAAGAATTCTGTTCCACTTCCCCATGGAGTATAAAACACATGTTAGAGTTAATATACACTGCACTTGAGAAGAAAGAAGTCCCGCTGGGAATCTTCATAGACCTACTCAAAGCATTTGATACAGTCGACCATGATTTATTGCTCACAAAATTAGCACACCCACTCAACTACCTAAAGTCGTACCTTAGCAATAGAAACCAGTACGTGTACACAAATGGAGAGAACTCTTCCACACAACAAATTACAGTCGGAGTCCCTCAAGGAAGTGTCCTGGGGCCACTCCTATTCCTCATTTACATAAACAACCTACCGAATGCATCACAACTACTCAAACCCATATTATTTGCAGATGACACAACATATGTCTTCTCTCACCCAAATCCAGTCATACTAGCCAACACTGTTAATGCCGAATTACAGAAAATATCAACATATATGAAGACAAACAAGCTTACTCTCAATACTGACAAGACCTACTTCATTCAGTTTGGAAACAAAGCCACAAATGTTCCACTTAACATAACACTCAATGGTTCACCCATCACAAGACTCACAGAGGGAAAATTCCTAGGAATCCACCTTGACAGTAGTCTTAAATTCCAAACACACTTACAACAAATTTCCAAGAAAATCTCAAAGATAGTAGGTATATTATCAAAGATACGCTATTATGTGCCACAACCAGCTCTCATTGCACTATATCATTCTCTTATCTACCCTTATCTCACCTATGGAATCTGTGCATGGGGCTCAACAACATTAAATCACCTTAGACCACTCATAACCCAGCAAAAGGCTGCAGTCAGGATGATGATAAATTCCCACTCTAGACAGCATACTCCACCTATATTCAAAACTTTAAAACTACTCACCATAAAAAACATTCATAACTATTCATGTGCCTTCTACATACATAAAACTCTACATGCTAATATCAACCCTCCGCTCAAAATTCTCCTCAACTTTAATAGGTCCCACGACCACGACACAAGACACAGATCACTATTTGACATACCCCGAGTCCATACTAACCAATGTAAAAATTCTATGCACATAAAGGGCCCCAGAATCTGGAATTCATTACCAGTAAATATTAAGTTAACCTTGTCGGAAAATCAATTCAAGACTTCTCAAAAATCACCTACTCACCCTGTACTAAATACTCATACTGTAACAAACTTTCAAACCCAATGTTATTTTACTTAAGATAATCTCAGTTTTATATTGTCATCCTCCTTAACACTTGTTGCAATTTAATATCATCATATTGTCATTTTAATTAGTATAGTATCATCATTTTGTTAATTTGAAATAAAATATATAACTAGAAGAAAATCAATAAATTTCTCTAGTATTGTTATTTCACTAGTATAGTATAGTCATATTGTAATTTGAAATAATATATAACTAGAATAAACTCAATCAATTTCTCTAGTATTAAGTACTTAGTGAATAAGTCTTTAGAAAAAGCTGCCCCTAATGCCATGGCATGCCAGTGGCTCTCCTTGCATTACAGTTTTATAATTGTAACTACAAATAACTATGTATACTTGTAACTTGCAATGAAATAAAAATATTATTATTATATTATTATTATTATAAAATTATAGCTATTTCGCTAGAATTCCATTTGTTCTATCAATTGAGTATAAGAAACTGCCAATTTACCGATTTCAACTACCCAATAAGGTGGTCAGAAATTGGCAATTTGGCCAACTTCACACAAATTTCAAAAGATGCCAATTTCAAAAAAGGGTCCAGAATAAACAAGGCAGACATTCCTGGCACTCAAATAACATTTTATCTGTTCATTAGTCACATCTCCAGGCCCCTCTTACATTACTTTTGCTTTCCATTTTGAATTTTTATTCTCACAAAAAAATAGAAGATTTACTGTTATGTATACAACTGCATCATTGTAAAAATGGTATAAATAATATCAGCGCACTTGTGCAAGAATATTAGACTACCCAGTTGATGTGTATTGGACGCATGGCATGATTTGTTTACTCTTGAACATTGGCAAAAATTGAACATTTTCGCTTCTTTGCACTCAGTTTCAAGGTACTTGTCATCGTGAAACCAATCAAAATTATCTCTATTTCTGTAATATATCATCCATTCTATCAAATGAGACTAAGAAAACAAGAATACAAGCATAAATACCATACGAAAAAGACTGCAAAGTCGCTTTTTTAAAAAACCAAAAAAACACGGCCAGTTTTTTTTTTTCCTCATTATGACTGTGTGGTGCGGGGATTTTTTTTTACTGTGCACCCCTGACCGCACAGCCCCCTTTTTCCCCCCCCTCTAGGTCTACCGGGGCCCGTTTCCGCTTGATTTGGGGGATGCTAGAATTTAGGCGACTGGGGGGGGAAAAAATCTGGCCGAAAAACCATACTAGTAGGAAAAAAATTGAAAGGGTTAAGAGAATAAAAGGGAAAAAAATTAAACTAAAAAGAGAAAAACGCCCCCTATACAAACGAAGGTGAAGACATGGGGGCTTTTTAGGTGCCCAAAATATCGGAAATACAAAGGAGGCACTGGTCAGTGAAATTGCAAAAAAGTGGTACCCGGTTAACGATTCCCCCAAAATCGCCCCCCTTTTTGTAAGTTTATTTTTTTTTAAAAAATTTTGTAAGTGTATTTTTTTTGGGGGGGAAAAAAGGGGGAGTCTATTTTTTTTTTATTCCCTTTTGGGGTAAATTGGGGGGGGAAAGGTTTTTAAAAGCATTCTGGGAAAGAAAAAAAAACGTTAACCGGGGACCACTGTATCTAACTTAAGCTGAAGGAATCTTGGAGACAAGAATTACAGGAAGAACTAAAAACCCTAAAGGAAATTGAAAAAAAAAAAATTCCTCTCTTATACCAAATCTAAGGGAAAAAAAACGGGGCCCCCCATTGGGTTTTAGGGGGGGGGTGGAGCATACACAGATGACAGCCAAGGGGAAAAAATTTTTATATTTAAATCCCAATACGACTCAGTGTTCAGCGAGCCGCGCCCAGACTAAGGGTTTTTCCCCAAAAAAAATGAATTCTTTATGGGGAAAAACCCAAAATTTTTGGGGGTCTCAAAAATCTTGGGTATTATCCTAACTCCAAAAGACTTTTTTTAAAAGGGAATAAATAAAAAGCCCATGCACTCGCCCCAGGCCCCGACTCATGGAACTCCGTGTTCATCAAGAATTGCAAGAAGCCCCTATCGTGTGCATTCAGCATTCTATGGAGAGGGAGCATGGACACAGTGGTCATTACAGAGACGAAAACACAATGTCCAAAACCAAAC
>WNWK01027242.1:0-26503 GCA_009830355.1 Cherax destructor
ATCTTTTTTGTTTTCTGTCTGCATGTGTGCCTGGAATATGAAACCCCTTGAAGAAGGGTGTGTTGACAAGTGCGAAACTTTTAACCCCAGTGACATTTGATAAATGCGCAGTGTGGGGGGAACCCCTCCTTTTCAATGTCTGTCTGTGTATATCTGTCAGCTCTGCCTATGTCTGTCTAACTGCTTATCTGTCTTTCTTCGTTGTGTGTCTTTCCGTCTGTTTTGTTCAGTCCGGTAGCTCTGCCACGGTATTATGAACATGCAAAATTAATGCGTTTTACTGCCAGACATGTTATTTTATGTCTGGTTTTTTTGGGTTATCCGGGAATTTACACTATGTTAATAATTCTTATGTGTAAATGTGAAAGAGACAGAGATATGGGACATATAGTTTTTTTATTTTATTAAAAATGGGCCGATTCACCAAGGCAGGGTCCCCAAAAAAAAAAAACCTCATCTTCCTCCATCACTGTCTTGCCAGAGGGGTGTTTTACACTCAGTTATAAAACTGAAATTTAACACCTCTCCTTCAGAGTGCAGACACTGTCATCCATCCCGGGACCAAGCCCGGGCCTGCCGGCCCCTGAACCCTTTTCAAAAAACTTTGCTCAACCCAACAGCATGTCAAGTATTAAAACCCATTTGTCTCCATTCCTCCTATCAAATCGTCACACATGCTTGCTGGAAGTCCAAGCCCTCCCCCAAAAAAACCCCCTTTTACCCCCCCTCCAACCTTTACTAGGCCGACCCCAACCCTTCCCCCCACAAAGATTTTCACCCCGAAGTCATTCGTCTCGTTATTCTCTTTTGCCCAAAACCCTAAACAACCCCTCCTCAGCTCTCTGGATAAGGGTTTTTGGTAATCCCGCCCCTCCTCCAAATTTTCCCAAACCCCAAATTCTCTGCATTATATTCAACCAAAAGTGACCTCAGACATGACATCTCCACTGCCTCCAGCCTTCTCCCCCTTGCAACATTCATCCCCATGCTTCACACCCATATAAGAGTGTTGGTATAACTATACTCTCATATTCCCCCCTTTACTTTCCCTGGGCAAAATTCTTTGTCTCCACAGACTCAAGTTCCCCCCACTTTTTCCCTCATGAAATTTATGATTCATTTATCCTTCATAGACCCATCTGCTGACATGTCCACTCCCAAATATCTGAATCATTCCCTCCTCCATACCCCTTCCCCCCAATCTGATATCCAATCTTTGTCACCAATCTTTTTTGTTATCCTCATCACCTTACTTTTCCTATATTCACTTTCAATTTTCTTCTTTTTTCACCCTACCAAATTCATCCACCAAACTCTCACCTTTCAGAATTCCTAAAAACACAGTGTCATCAGCAAAAAACAACTGTACAACTCCCACTTTTTATTTGATTCTTTTTCTTTAACCCCACACCTCTTGCCAAGACCCCGCATTCACTTCTCTTTTACAACGCCATCTATAAATACACGTATATTGAACAACCACGGTGACATCACACATCCTTGTCTAAGGCCCACTTTTACTGGGAAATAGTCCTCCCTCCTACACACACACTAACCTGAGCCTCACTATCCTCATAAAAATTTTCTCACTGCTTTCAGTAACCTACCTCCCCATTCCATACACCTGCAACATCTGCCACATTGCCCTCCTATCCACCCTATCATACGCCTTTTTCCAAATCCACAAATGCCACAAAACCTCTTTACCTCTATCCAAATACAGTGGACCCCGAGTATCGTAATTGGAATCCGTTCCAGGAGCTAGTACTTAACACGAAGTTTTCGAATTCGAACCATTATTTCCCATAAGAAATAATGTAAATACAATTAATCCTTTCCACAAAATATTCACATATAAAATAATTAAAAACAATATATATATATACATTTACTTACCTTTATTGAAGAGTTGCAGGCATCTGGGAAGATAGAGTAATGAGTAATGAAGGTCCTCTTGGGCATTTTCTTCCAAAACAGGCCTGTTTCATCACAATTAAACACTTGTTGGGGGAGGAATTCTTCAGCCTCTTACGAAGGGAAATCCCCACTCCTGCATGCCTGCTACACTCTCTGCATGAATGCTACACTCCCCTGCATGAATGCTACACTCCCTGCATGCCTGCTACACTCCTTGCATGCCTGCTACACTCCCTGCATGAATGCTACACTCCCTGCATGCCTGCTACACTCCCTGCATGCCTGCTACACTCCCTGCATGTCTGCCACTCCCTGCATGAAAGCTACACTCCCTGCATGCCTGCTAAACCCCCTGCATCAAGCAAACTCCCTGCATCAACAAACTCCCTGCATCAATGCTAAACTCCCTGCATAAATGCTAAACTCCCTGCATGCCTGTTACACTCCCTGCATGCCTGCTACACTCCTGCATGCCTGCTACACTCCCTGCATGCCTGCTACACTCCCTCATGAATGCTACACTCCCTGCATGCCTGCTATACTCCCTGTATGCTACACTCCCTGCATGAATGCTACACTCCCTGCATGAATGCTACACCCCCTGCATGAATGCTAAACTCCTGCAGGGAATCTACACCCCCCTCCATGAATGCTACCACAGGGGTGCCACTAGGAAGCTTTTTTGGACCCATGGTGACTTATTTCAATGACAATCACTAAAGCACCAAAAAAACACCAAATGTGTGTGAATGTTTGAAAGAGCGCACTAGGTAATGTCTCTCAATGGTAAACAACGCTTCACTGGTGGCGCCTGCGTCCCACGCAGGCACGGAGCTGGCGGACAGGTCTTAAAAGTTCACGAAACACGGCGTTTACGATTCTCGAAGTCGTAAAGCTTACGAAACACGATGTTTGAAGTAAGAACTTTTCGAAACTCGGGGTCCACTGTACTGTTCACCTGTGTTTCACTGTAAACATTTGGTCTACACTACACTACAACTACTTCTAAGAAGTCGTAGATTCTAAATTCCCAGTCAAAAAATTCCAATCAATTTGACTAAAGTTGAAGTCTCCCAGAATAATTTTCGTTATCGTGCATTGTGGCCTTAACTTTTCCCTAGTAGTTCCCTGGCCCCTTCATTTGGGGGGACGGTATATCACACCCAAAAATAAATTTTCATGCCCCCTGAAAATTCTACCCGGGACAGACTCTGTATGTTTATTTCAGACTTTTTTTCCCCGTTTTTATGAAACATTTCCCAAGCATCTGGGAATACATTACGGGTCCCCTCACCCCCCCCTAAAAAATTTCCCTGTCTATTTGGAAAAATTTTAAAAAACCCTGTATATGACATTCAGCGGGCATGTCCCTATTTTCATATTGAACCAAATCCTCAGTTATGGCAAAAAACACAATGTTCCCTGCACTTGCAACTAATCTAAAATGTCCATCTTTTTCCCCTAGCACTGACTATTTGTATAATACATTTTTAAAGCCCCTCTTTTCCCTTTTTACCCTTCCTGGTTTTTTTCTTTCTTTTTTTTTTCCACTATACCTCTTACTGTCCTTGTTATTGTTAGGTTTTTTTATATCAAACCCTAGATCTATATTTTTTTTCGGTATTTTCCTTTTCCCAAAAACCCATACCTCAAACCCAATCCTAGTTTAAAGTCCTAAAAACCCTCAACTGAGCTAAAAAAGAAAACCCCACACCTGCCCTGGAAAATAAACCCCCTTCCCTGGCATACATGTCTTTTTGCCATAGAAGGGGTCCCAGTTGCAAATGAATGGTATTTTGCATTATCCTTAAAAGGTTTGTCCACCCCAGAAATTGACCCCAAAGCTCTGGACAGCCATTCATCTCCAACTCCTTTTTGGCAAAATACCCATATGACGGGGTTCCCCTTCTTCCTAATTATGTTTATTGCTGACCATACCTGCTAGTCAGGTCCTCACTCCTACGTCTGCCAAAAATCGTTTTCCCCCCAGCACTGACAGATAATAGGATTTCCCATTCCTCTCATGATGTTTTCCAGACGGCTAACCAAATTTCCCCCCATCCCAGCCCCAGGAAAACAAAACCCCCTGTCTCCTACTTCTATCTTTCAAACAGGGCCCTATCCATGTACCTAATTACTATCACCAACAAGAACAATGTTCTTCCTTTGGGGCGTTTGTCAAAAATGTTCCCGTAGTCACTCACATTCATCAGGTAAAGGGGAATCCATGTTTCCACAACAGGGTTCCCCGGTTCCCTTGGGTTTTCTCCATCCGCCCTTCATTTTAACTTTTTCCCATGCATTCCAGCCACTGTCCCGGTTCCCTTGGCTTGAGGATTCTCAAAGGGATATTACTACGAATCCTCCTGTTTTCCTCAGTCAGCCCCTGTATCTTTAAGCTTAGCTACCCCCAGTTCTTCCTTCAGCTGCTGGTGAGTAGCCCCAAGAGGGGGATATCTTTGTTCCAAAACACACAAGACACGCCCTTTACTGAGTTAAGCGGTCCACCAACCCCGATCATGTCTCCCCCCATTCTACATCTTACAAGTGAATGTAATTTAAGGGTCTTCTCTTTTTTCGTAAGGAAGATTTCTTGCTATGTAAGAACATTGTTCTTAAGGGGGGTAGTCAGGTTGGGGGACATGGATAGGGCCTTCTGCTTGGGAAAAATAAAGTAGGAGACAAAGGGGTTTTTTTCCTGGGGGTGGGATGGAGGGTATTGTTAGCCGTCTGGACGACATCATGAAAGGGTAATGGGAGCAATCCTTTATTTTGTCCCATGCTGGAGGCAACGGGTTGGCAGACGAGGAGTGGGGGCCTGACTTGGGTATGGGCCCAACAAGGGGCATAATTTGAAAAAAGGGTGGGAACCCTGTCATATGTGGTATTTTGCCAAGGGGGAGGAGTTGGAGATGAATGGTTTTCCAGGGCAATTGTTTTCAATTGCTGGCTGGACAAACACTGTAAGGATAAAGCGTACCATTCATTTGCAACTGCGACCACTTCTATGGCCGAAATGACATGTATGCCAGGATGGGGTTCACTTATCCAGGGCAGGTGTGGTTTTTCTTGCTAGCTCAGTTGAGGTGTTGTTAGGACTTTAAACTAGATTAGTTAGAGGTATGGGTTTAGAAATGAAAATACTGAATGTGAAATATAGATCTGGGCTGATATAAAAATCTTAACAATAACAAGGACAGTAATAGGTATAGTGAAAACAGAAAGGAGCTGAAGGGTAAAAGAGAAAGGAGGGTCTTTAAAAGTGTATTATACAAATAGTCGTAGTGCTAGGAATAAGATGGACGATTTGAGATTAATTGCAAGTGCAGGAACATTGATGGAAATAAATGGTATAATAATGCACAAGGGAAAAAATAACACATAGGCAGAAGTGATCCTTTATTGACAATCGCCACGCAGTGGTTTTTATCAATACAGACAGATCTGCCTGAAATGAGTAACATGAATATATATAGGTAGTCAGGTGGAGAACTGGGTCAGGCGGAAGGACAGTCGTCTAAAAGAGTAGTGGTTTTAAACTATCACACTTTTTTAAGACTGTCACATGCAGCTTCCCACCTGACCCAGCATTCTCCACCTGACTATACCCTATATATATTCATGTTACTCATTTTCCAGGTAGATCTGTGTGACTTGATAAAGCATCGTGGCGAAACATTGTCAATAGGATCACATTATACTGCTATGTTTATTTTTCCAGGTAACATTGATGTATTTGCCATAACTGAGACGTAGTTCAATACGAAAAAGGGACATGCCTGCTGAATGTCATATACAGGGTTTAAATTGTTCCAAGTGACAGTAGCTGATTAGCAGCTATAGGTCAGCAAAGACAGAATTAGGAAGAAGGGTGGGAACCCTGTCATATGTGGTATTTGCCAAGGAGAGGAGTTGAATGAATGGTTGTCCATGGAAATTTGGTGTCAATTGCTGGCTGGACAAACACTGTAAGGAAAATGCAGTAACATTCATTGACAACTGGGACTCTTCTATGGCAGAAATGACATGTATGCCAGGGATGGGGTTCACTTATCTAGGTCTGGGATGGGGCACTGGCAACTGCAGTGGAGGGAGCTATTAGGGCTTTAAACTAGAAAAGTTAGTGGTATGGATTATGGGGGAAAACAGTGAAGTCCCAGTGTAGTAATGTTATAAATTCTAGGGAAACTAGTAATAGGCAAAATAAGGTAGATATTGGAAAGCCAGTGGCACTAGGTGACAAGGACAGTAATAGTTATAGTGGAAAAACAGAAATGAACGGGAAGGGTAAAAAAAAGGAGGGTCTTTAAATGTATATTCCCTAGTCATATGCTAGGAATAAGAGGGGAAAGGTTGAGATTAGTTGCAAGTACGGTAATATTGATTTTTTTGCAATAACTAAACTGGTTTAGTATGAAAAATGGGACATGCCTGCCGAATGTCACATTCGGGGTTTTTTAAATTGTTCCAAGTAAACAAAGTATGGGGAAAGGGGGGTGGGGTGGCACTCTATGCCCTTGATCATTTAAATTGTTGCATAAACGGGTATAAAGTCTGTAACGCATACGATCTGTCTGGATAGAAATTGTTAAGGCCAAAGGCACGATAACGTAGTAATTCTGGGGGACTTTAACTTTGTGAGATTGATTGGAATTTCTTGACAGGAATTTAGAATCTAACGACTTTTTAAAGTAGTTCAGGATTTTTTTTGAACTTTGTAAGAACCTACAAGGGAAATAACCTTTGACTTGGTTCTGGCAAAAAAGAAACCGGTAATAATTTAGAAATTACAGAGGAGCTGGCAAAAGCGACCACAAGACCTTTAGCATTGCATGGATTATGATAGTAGGGATAATTTAGTAACGGTCCCAGATTTTGCAGCAGTTATAATGGATTTGGGAGACCACTTATCAACTGTGGACGGGGGGGCGTAGAGAGGATCAATATGACAGTTTCTCAACACTATAGGGGAGCCCAAAAAACATTTATCCGTATAAAGAAATTAGATCAGAAGAAATGACCCAAAATGGATGAATAAGGGGTAAGTTTTTTTTAGGTCAGAAGAAAGGAAATTTTATAGGCTAAAAAGAGGTGAGGTCATCTTATAAATCAGTATACTGACATTAAGAGAGACGTTAAAGGGGATAAGAAAAGCTAAATGGGACTATGAAATTAAAGTTACTAGGATTCAAAAAACAACCCAAAAGTTTTTTCCAGGCATAGAACAAAAAGTTAGGGATAAGATAGGGCCTTAAAAATAACTCAGGCATCTTACTGACAAGGAGAATGATCTGTGCTCTATTTTTAATCATTATTTTCTCTCGGTTTTCACACAGGAAGATACTAATAATATCCCAGAATTTAATTTTTACAGAGGCCCAGAAGAAGATAAATTATGTAATATCACAGTCACTAGTGAAATGGTTATGAAACAACTAGACCGACTGAAACAAAGTAAATCACCAGGTCCTGATGAGCTTTTTGCAAGGCTTCTTAAGGAATGCAAAAAGGAACTCTGTGAACCCTTAACTAACATTTTTAACCTATCTCTTCAAACAGGTGTAGTGTCTGATATGTAGAAGATGGCTAATGTAATTCCTATTTTTAAAGCAGGGGACAAGTCGTTACCATCAAATTACCGCCCAATAAGTCTAACATCAATTGTAGGCAAATTATTAGAGTCGATTATAGCTGATAACATAAGAAGCCATCTCGATAGGCATAATTTGATTAATGATACTCAACATGGTTTCACCAGGGGCCGTTCCTGCCTAACTAATTTATTAACTTTTTTCAGTAAGGCTTTTGAGGCAGTTGATCATGATAAAGAATTCAATATTGTTTATTTGAATTTTAGTAAGGCTTTGAGAAGTACCACATCAGAGACTGTTAAAGAAATGTTAAAGAAAGTGGCTGCTCATGGCATTGGGGGAAAAGTGTTGTCATGGATCGAGTCATGGCTTACCAATAGGAAGCAGAAGGTGTGCATCAATGGGGTTAAATCTGAGTGGGGATCTGTAACAAGTGGCGTTCCACAGGGATCGGTTTTGGGCCCGTTGTTGTTTATAATATATATAAATGATCTTGCGGAGAATTACTAGTGATATGAGCAAATTCGCTGATGACACGAAGATAGGTAGGATAATCGATTCAGACGTAGATGTCACGGAACTTCAGGAGGATTTAGACAAACTCAATTCCTGGTCAGAAAAATGGCAGATGCAGTTCAATGTAGACAAATGCAAAGTTCTAAAGCTCGGGGGAAAGTTCATAACCTTAGCACCCATCAGCTTAATGTTGAACTCAGCCGTACAGAATGCGAAAAGGATTTGGGGTTATGGTAAGCAGCAACCTCAAACCAAGTCAGCAGTGCCTAAGCGTAAGAAATAAAGCAAATAGATTACTGGATTTATATCAAGAAGTGTAAGCAACAGAAGTCAGCGGTTATATTACAGCTTTATACATCATTAGTAAGGCCTCACCTAGATTACCCAGCTCAGTTCTGGTCTCCATTTTACAGAATGGATATAAATTCGTTAGAAAACATTCAGCAACGAATGACAAAGTTAATTCATAGCATTAGAAATCTTCCCTATGAAGAAAGATTGAAGACCCTTAAAAATTACATTCACTTGTAAGACGAAGAATGAGGGAGACATGATTGAGGTATATAAGTGGAAAATGGGTATTAATAAGGGGGATATAAATAAGGTCTTGAGGATATCTCTCCAAGAGAGAACCCGCAATAATGGATTCAAATTGGATAAGTTTAGATTTAGAAAGGATATAGGAAAATACAGTGGACCCCCGAGTTTCGTAAAAACTTCACTCCTGAAGTCTGCTCAAGTGCCATTACCGAACGAATTTACTCCCTTAAGGAAAAATTTCACGTAGGTTAGTCTATTTCAGATCCCCAAAAATACACTTCCACAAGAACTTACAAAAGTATACTTACATAATTGCACGATTTCCGGGGTATTCGTTAACCGAGGGTCCACTGTATTGGTTTGGAAATAGGGTAGTTGATGAGTGGAACAGTCTGCGTAGTAGGGTTGTTGAAGCTAGGACCTTGTGTAGTTTTAAATTTAGGTTGGATAAATACAAGAGTGAGAGGGGTTGGATTTGAGTGAGACTCGCACTTGAGTTAACCCTTTGGGGGTCCAATGGGTCTCTCTGAAACTCATTCTCAGGGTCCATGAAATTAAAAAAAAAATATTTTTTCTTATCGAATGATATAGAATCTTTTTCCGATCATAACGCCACAAAAATTATGAAATTTGATCAAAAACTAATGGAATTATGCTTTCGCGAAGTTAGCGGTAACCATGACACTTACGCATCGGCGATTTCGCCAAATTTAAGTCCTATTTTTGGCACATTCCAATGTGTCAGTCTACTAAAATTATAGCTATTTCGCTAGAACTCCATTTCTTCTATCAATTGAGTACAAAAAAACGCCTATTTTCCAATTTCAACTACCCAAAATAGTGGTCAGAAAATGGCAATTTGGCCAATTTCACACAATTCCAATTTTAAATTAGGGTCCATAATAAACAAGGCAGACATTCCTGGCACTAAAATAACATCATCTCTGTTCATTAGTCATGTCTCCAGGCCCCTCTTACATTACTTTTGCTTTCCATTTTGAATTTTTATTCTCTCAAAAAATAGAAGATTTACTGTTATGTATATAACTGCATCATTGTAAAAATGGTATAAATAATATCAGTGCACTTGTGCAAGAATATTAGACTCTCCAGTTGATGTGTATTGGACGATGGTGTGATTTGTTTACTCATGAACATCAGCTAAAATCAAACATTTTCGCTACTTTACGCTCAGTTTCAAGGTACTTGTCATCGTGAAACCAGTCAAAATGATCTCTATTTCTGTAATATATCATCTATTCTATAAAATGAGACTAAGAAACAAGAATACAAGCATAAATACCATACGAAAATAGACTGCAAAGTCGCTGTTTTAACAAAAACACGGTCAGAGTTTTTTTTCCTCATTGTGCACTGTGTGGTGCAGGAATTTTTTTATACTGCGCACAGTGACCGCACAGACCCATTCTATCACATCTAGGCCTAACAGCCTGTTTTAGCTTGATTTGAGGGTGCTAGAATTTAGGCGTACTAGTACGTCAATAACCACAGTGCGTAAAACGTACTTGTACGACCAAAACCCCGAAAGGGTTAATCATGATTGTGGATGCGGATTTCTCATTTAGAAAAAAATACAGATGGGGATGTAAGAATTTGTGCGGATGTTCCAGGGTTGCGGATACGGATATCCGATACATCCCTAGTATACACAAATGCAGTTACATAGATTATCATACATAGCAGCATATGTGTAGAAAACCTAGGATAACCCAAGAAGTCAGACAGAGTGACTTATTTCCATTGCTACTGTTAATGCTACACTTTATCTCTGGCTGGTATCTTTATTGGCTTGTGAAGCTTCTTTGGACCCATGGTGACTAATTTCACAGTGACAATCACAACCTGCAATAAACACAATAAATTTATTGTGAAATGTTTGAATGAGCACGCTGGGTAATGTTTTCTCAATGGTAAACAACTCTAAATGGGCTCATGACGCCTGCGAGGCGAGGCACGCAAGCGCAGGCAGGCGGACAGGTCTGGTACCCAGACCGATAGTCGAGGGAATGACTGGATTGCGAGGGAAAATTTGACCGAAAAAAGCCATCGAAACTCGAAATCACCTATAGTCGGACCGACCGAAAGTCGAGGGACCACTGTTTTAGTAAATTATTCTATGATATTCCTTTTGTTAATAGTGGCATGCAGAAAAATTGTTTTTTATTATGTGGTATATTGCAGTTTTGTCAAAGATACAAAAGTGTGGTGTCTTTCAATGCTCAAATATCTCAAGAATCAGCTGCCAAGTCCATGGTATTTAAAGACATTATAGAAAGCATTCTAAAGCCCATCACCTGCCATGATGCCGATTTTGACATTAGGGGTGAGTAATATTTTTTTTACAAATTTTTAACGATTTTGTTAGTATTCCTTCCATTCTATTGATTGAGCACAATAAGCTGCCCATTCAACTCATTCAGCTATTTCAACTACCCTGCAAAGAGATCAGAATTCGGTAATTTGGCCAATTTCACACAAAATTAACAAATGTACCAATTTAATAATCATCTTTCAACAGATCAACCATATCGCACCAAAGCAGGGTGGCCCAAATAGAAAAAAAAAAATTCTCTTCATAACTTTAGTAATGTATACAAGAAAAGGAGCCACTAGCCCTTTGCTCCCGGCTTTTTAGTCGCCTCCTAAGACAAGCATGGCTTTTGGAGGAAGAATTCTGTGTCATATATACCATATGTATTATACTTGTGTAGTATATCATGTTCTACGCACATTTATATGTGAGATCCCTGTTATAAGTTAGGATCCCTTGAACCTGTGACGCTCCTTATGACGTCACAATACCCGCTCCGCTCATGTGAGAGGCATGAACCAGTCCATTGCCCTCACTCCGACGCTAGGCATAGGACTGGACAAAAGTGGCTGGGCACTTCTCCTCACTAACTCCTCCAATATATTCATTACAATCCGTCCCAAGTGTTTCTCCCACCATTTTTACTCTCCCATCACCCACACGACATCTGTTCCACTTCCCCATGGAGATAAGAGGAAATAAACAAGAACAAGAATTAGCAAGAAAATAGAAGAAACCCCAGAGGGGTTGGTATATACAGTGGTACCCCGGTTTACGATGGTCTCCAAACTCGCCCTTTTATGTAAGTTTATTTTTTTTAAATGCTTTTGTAAGTGTATTTTTGGGGGTCTAAAAGGACTAGTCTATTTTACATTATTCCTTATGGGGATAAATTCGTTTGGTAATGGCACTTGAACAGCATTCTCAAACGAAAAAATATCGTTAACTGGGGTACCACTGTTATATCCGTGTACATGTATGTGTAGTGTGACCTAAGTGTAAGTAGAAGTAGCAAGACATACCTGGATCAATCTTGCAGGTTTATGAGACAAAAGACACCAGTAATCCTATCATCATGTAAAACAATTACAGGTTTCCATTTTACACTCACTTAGCAATTTAAAAATAGTCCCTAATAAACAATGTAGACATTCCTGGCACTAAAAAATTTCCTCTGTTCATTAGTCCCCAGGCTGCTCCTATACTACACTTGCCTACTATTTTGATTTTTTTTTCCTATTAACACATCGGCCATCTCCCACCAAGGTAGGGTGGCCCAAAAAAGAAAAACTTTCATCATTCAATCTATCACTGTCTTGCCAGAGGTGTGCTTACACTACAGTTATAAAACTGCAACATTAACACCCCCTCCTTCAGAATGCAGACACTTTACTACCTATCTCCACGACTCAAGTCCGGCCTGCCAGTTTTCCTGAATCCCTTCATAAATGTTACCTTGCTCACACTCCAACAGCACGTCAAGTCCTAAAAATCATTTGTCTCCATTCACTCCTATCTAACACACTCATGCATGCTTGTTGGAAGTCCAAGCTCCTCGCACACAAAGCCTCCTTTACCCCCTCCCTCCAACCTTTCCTAGGCTGACCCCTACCCCGCCTTCCCTCCCCTCCCGATTTATACACTCTAAAAGTTATTCTATTTCATTCCTTCCTCTCTACATGTCCGAACCACCTCAATAACCCCTCCTCAGCCCTCTGGATAATAGTTTCGGTAATCTCGCACCTCCTCCTAATTTCCAATCTACGAATTCTCTGCATTATATTCACACCACACATTACTCTCAGACATGACATCACTGCCTCAAGCCTTCTCCTTGTTGCAACATTCACCATCCGTGTTTCACACCCATATAAGAGCGTTTGTATGACTGTACTCTCATACATTCACCTCTTGGCTTCCATGGACAAAGTTCTTTGTCTCCAGAGACTCCTAAGTGCACCACTCACCATTTTTCCCTCATTAGTTGTATGATTCACCTCTTTCATAGACCCATCTGCTGATACGTCCACTCCCAGATATCTGAATACATTCACCTCCTCCATACTCTCTCCCTCCAATCTTCCAATCTTCTGTTACCTGAGTTATTTTGCTATCCTCATCACCTTACTCTTTCCTATACAGTGGACCCCTGGTGTTCGTCCTGCTCAAAACACGCCCTTTTATGTAAGTGTATTTTTTTTAAATGCTTTTATAAGTGTAGTTTTGGGGGTCTAAAAGGACTAGTCTACTTTACATTATTTCTTAAGGGAATAAATTCGGTTGGTAATGACACTTGAACAGCATTCTGTTACGAATAATGGACAAACACCGGGGGTCCACTGTATTCACTTTTAATTTTCTTCTTTTACATACCATACCAAACTCATCAACCAACCTTTGCAACTTTTCCAGAATCTCCTAAAAGCACAGTGTCATCAGCAAAGAGCAACTGTGACAACTTCCACTTTGTGTTAGATTCTTTATCTTTTAACCCCACACCTCTTGCCAACACCGGGGTATTCACTTCTCTTACAACCCCATCTATAAATATACTGAACAACCATGATGACATAACATCTTTGTCTAAGGCCTACTTTTACAGAGAAATAATCTCCCTCTCTCCTACATACAGTGGTACCTCGAGTTACGATGGTCCCCAAAATCGCCCTTTTATGTAAGTTTATTTTTTTAAATGCTTTTGTAAGTATATTTTTGGGGGTGTAAAAGGACTAGTCTATTTTACATTATTCCTTATGGGGATAAATTCGTTTGATAATGGCACTTGAACAGCATTCTCGAACGAAAAAATATCGTAACTCGAGGTACCACTGTACTCTAACCTAAGACTCACTATCCTTATAAAAACTCTTCACTGCTTTCAGTAACGTACCTCCTATTCCATACATTTGCAATATCTGCCACATTGCCTCCCTATCCACCCTATCATATGCATATTTCCAAATCCATAAATGCCACAAAAACCTCTTTACCCTTATCTGCCACATTGCCTCCCTATCCACCCTATCATATGCCTTTTCCAAATCCATAAATGCCACAAAAACCTCTTTACCCTTATCTAAATACTGTTCACCTATATGTTTCACTGTAAACACTTAGTCTACACACTCTTTACCTTCCCTTAAGCCTCCTGGTTCATCTGCTATCCTACTCTGTCTTATTCTTAATTCTTTCAATAATAACTCTACCATACACTTTACCAAGTATACTGAACAGACTTCTTCTTTCAACACGTCGGCTGTTTCCCACCGAAGCGGGGTGGTCCAAAAGGAAAAACAAAAGTTTTTCCTTTTACATTTAGTAATATATACAGGAGAAGGGGTTACTAGCCCCTCGCTCCCGGCATTTTAGTTGCCTCTTATGACACGCATGGCTTACGGAGGAAGAATTGTGTTCCACTTCCCAATGGCAATAAGAGGAAATAAGAACAAGAACTAGTGAGAAAATAGCAGAAAACCCAGAGGGGTGTGTATATATATTCTTGTACATGAATGTGTAGTGTGACCTAAGTGTGAGTAGAAGTAACAAGACATACCTGAAATCTTGCATGTTTATGAGACAGAAAAAAGACACCAGCAATCCTCTTTCTCTCTTTCAACACGTCGGCCGTTTCCCACCAAGGCAGTGTGGCCCAAAAGGAAAAACGAAAGTTTCTCCTTTTACATTTAGTAATTTATTCAGGAGAAGGGGTTACTAGCCCCTTGCTCCAGGCATTTTAGTCGCCTCTTACGACACACTTGGCTTATGGAGGAAGAATTCTGTTCCACTTCCCCATGGAGATAAGAGGAAATAAGAACAAGAACTAGTAAGAAAATAGAAGAAAACCCAGAGGGGTGTGTATATATATGCTTGTACATGAATGTGTAGTGTGACCTAAGTGTAAGTAGAAGTAGCAAGATGTACCTGAAATCTTGCATGTTTGAGACAGAAAAAAGACACCAGCAATCCTACCATCATGTAAAACAATCACAGGCTTGCGTTTTACACTCACTTGGCAGGACGGTAGTACCTCCCTGGGCGGTTGCTGTCTACCAACCTACTACCTAGGACTCAACAGACTTATTCCCCAATAATTTTTGCACTCTCTTTTGTCCCCTTGGCCTTTATATAGAGGAACTATGCACGAGTCAAATGGAATGTTTGCAGCATTCACAGAGACCCACATAAAAGATCATTATGACAACGAAATATGGATCCCAGGTTATAACCTATTCAGATGCAACAGACTAAACAGGCAACAAGGTGAGTGTTGGTCTGTACGTCACAGAGTCACTCATTTGCTCAGAACTACTAAACACCTCAAATGATGTAGTTGAAGTTTTGGCATTAAAGATTGAAAACCAAAACCTTGTCATTATAATGGTATACAAGCCTCCAGATGCATCTTCCCAGCAATTCCAGGAGCAGCTTTTGAAAATTGACCACTGTCTGGAAAATCGCCTAAATCCTGCACCAAACATCTTACCACTAGGAGATTTCAACTTGAGACACCTAATATGGAGGAGTATAGCAAACAATGTTTTAGCAGAGATCACCCCCTAGGAGGCAGCTCAGATGAAAATTCACACACTCACGAACTATTAAATCTCTGCACCAAATTCACCTTAAACCAGTAAATATTTAGAGCCTACAAGACTAGAAAATTAATGGACCTCATCTTCATTAACAACGACGCTCTGATGTGTAATATAACCGTATCAAAGACAATACACTCAGATCACAACATAATAGAGGTACAGACATGTATGCACAGGGCTCCTGACCAGCAAATTGTGATTAGTCATGAGGGTGTCTTTACAAAATTCAATTTCAGTAATAAAAACATACAATGGGAACAAGTCAACCATGTCCTAAATAAAACAAGCTGGGAAGATATCCTAAACAACAAGGATCCGAACCTTTGCCTAGAAAAAATAAACACTGTGGTTCTTGAGATCTGCTCAAGGCACATTCCATTAAGAAAAAGAAAGGGAAGATATAAACTAGAAAAAGAGACGCTCCCTATACAGATGAAGGCGAAGTGTCACAGAACTGCTGAGAGGGGCCAATACATCTGAAATACGAAGGGAGGCACTGATCAGTTAAATTGCAAATATCGAACTTAAGCTGAAGAAATCTTACAGGAGACAAGAATTGCAGGAAGAGCTAAAAGCCATAAAAGAAATTGAAAAAACAAACAAAATACAGTGGTACCTCGACTTACGATGGTCCCCAAACTCACCCTTTTATGTAAGTTTATTTTTTTAAACGCTTTTGTAAGTGTAATTTTGGGGATCTAAAAGGACTAGTCTATTTTATATCATTCCTTAAGGGGATAAATTCGTTTGGTAATGGCACTTGAACAGTATTCTGGAATGAAAAAATATCGTAAGTCGAGGTACCACTGTACTTCTACTATGCCAAATGTAAGGGAAAAGCAACATCCAGTATTGGGCCCCTGCTTAGGTGAGATGGGACATACACAGATGACAGCCAAGAAATGAGTGAGATACTAAAGTCCCAATACAACTCAATGTTCAGCGAGCCACTACCCAGACTAAGGGTTGACAATCCAAATGAATTCTTTATGAACGAAACCCAAAATTTGGTCATCTCAAAAATCCTGGATATCCTAACACAAGACTTTGAAAAGGCAATAAATGATATGCCCATGCACTTTGCCCCAGGTCCAGTCTCATGGAACTCTTGTGTTCATCACGTCCCTTCAGCATTCTCTGGAGAGGGAGCATGGACACAGGGGTCATCCCACACTCACTGAAAACAACAGACATAGTCCCACTCTACAAAGGTGGCAGTAAAGCAATTGGAAAGAACTACTGACCGATAGCACTAACATCCCATATAAAAATCTTTGAAAGGGTTCTAAGAAGCAAAATCGCCAACCACCTAGATACCCATCAGTTACATAACCCAGGGCAACATGGGTTTAGAGCAGGTTGCTCCTGCCTGTCCCAGCTACTGGACCACTATGACGAGGCCCTGGATGCTCTAGAGGATAAACAAAATACTACAGATATAGTATACACAGATTTTGCAAAAGCTTTCGACAAGTGTGACCACTGTGTAATAGCACATAAAATGTGTGATAAAGGAATAACAGGAAAAGTTGGTAGATGGATCTATAACTTCCTGACAAATAGAACACAAAGAGTAATAGTAAACAGAGTAAAGTCTGAGGCAGATACTGTAAAATGCTCTGTTCCACAAGGCACAGTACTCACTCCCATTCTATTCCTCATCATATCTGACATAGACAGAGATGTAAACCATAGCTCTGTGTCTCCCTTTGCAGATGACACCTGGATTACTGTGACAGTGACCTCCATCGAAGACACCACAAGACTCCAAGGGGACATCAACTAAATCTTCAAATGGGCCACTCAAAACAATTTGAAGTTCAATGAAGAGAAATTTCAACTACTCAGATCTGGAAAATTTGAAAAAATTAAAACGGTATCAGGGTATACGATAAATTCTAACCATACAATAGTGTGAAAAAATAATGTGAAGGACCTGGGAGTGATAATGTCAGAGGATCTTGCCTTCAAAGACCACAACAATGTATCTACTGCATCTGCTAGGAAAATGATAGGATGGCTAATGAGAACCTTCAGAACTAGGGACGCCAAGCCCATGATGATTCTCTTCAAATCGCTTGTTCTCTCTCGGCTAGAATACTGCTGTACACTAACTGCCCCCTTCAAGGCAGGCAAAATTGCTGACCTGGAGTGTGTACTACAAAGAAATTTCATGGCACAAATAAGTACGATAAGGCACCTAAATTACTGGAAATGGTTGAAGGCCCTTGATTTGTATTCCCTGGAATGCAGGTGAGGGAGATACATGATATACACTTGGAAAATCCTAGAGGGATTAGTACCTAACTTGCACATGAAGATCATGCCTTATGAAAGCAAAAGACTCGGCAGGAGATGCAACATTCCCCTATTGAAAAGCACGGGTGCCACAAGTACACTGAGAGACAACACAATAAGTGTCCGGAGCCCAAGACTGTTCAACTGCCTCCCAGCGTACATAAAGGGGATTACCAATAGACCTCTGGCTATTTTCAAGAAGGCACTGGACAGGCTCCTAAAGACAGTACCTGATCACCCGGGCTGTGGTTCATACACCAGTTTGCGTGCAGCCAGCAGTAACAGCCTGGTTGATCAGACCCTGATCCACCACAAGGCCTGGTCTCAGACCAAGCCGCTGGGGCGTTGGCCTCCCGAAACCCTTTCCAGGTAAACTTTCCCATGGAGATAGGCAATAAACAAGAACAAGAACTAGCAAGAAAATAGAAGAAAACCCAGAGGGGTGTAAACATATATGCTTGTACATGCATGTGCAGTGTGACCTAAGTGTATGTAGAAGTAGGAATACGTACCTGAAATCTTGCATGTTGATGAGACAGAAAAAAGACATCAGCAATCCTACCATCATGTAAAATAATTACAGGCTTTCGTTTTACACTCACTTGGCAGAACAGTTCCTGGGCAGTTGCTGTCTACCAACCTACTACCTTGACTCAACAGACTTCTTCTCTTATAATTTTTGCACTCTCTTTTGTCCCCTTTGCCTTTATACAAAGGAACTATGCATTCTCTCTGCCAATCACTAGGTACATTACCCTCTTCCATACTACTACTTTTAACAAACCGGCCGTATCCCACCGAGGCAGGGTGACGCAAAAAGAAAAACAGAAGTTTCTCTTTTTAACTTTAGTAATGTACAGTGGAACCCCGAAAATCGAACATAATCCGTTCCAGGAGCTTGTTCTAAATTCGAAATGTTCGAAAATCGAATCAATATTTCCCATAAGAAATAATGGAAATACAGTTAAAACTGTTCCTGCTGTCAGGAGGCATGACAAAATAGTATAGTTGTACCTCGAGTTACGATGGTCCCCAAAATCGCCCTTTTATGTAAGTTTATTTTTTTAAATGCTTTTGTAAGTATATTTTTGGGGGTGTAAAAGGACTAGTCTGTTTTACATTATTCCTTATGGGGATAAATTCGTTTGGTAATGGCACTTGAACAGCATTCTCGAACGAAAAAATATCGTAACTCGAGGTACCACTGTACTTCACTATGATGCTATTATCAACTCAACAGCTTATTTATCTATCACAATTCATCTAATATGGCGTAATTAACAATATTTATAACAAAAAAACCTGATATACACTCTAGAATGAATAAAATATGTATGTCATTATTAATGTGGTGGCGGGGAAGGACGGTGGTGGCGGGGATTCTTGGTCCAGCTATGAAAATATCTTCCCATCCTTTCTTCCTTCAGACGTGTTAGTATAAGAGAAAATGGAGTTTGTAATGCTAACTGCATTAGATCACTTCTTTCCAGTCGGCTTCACGGAGTGAACAGAAATCATTCCTGTCCAGGCTGGTAACAGCAGCAACAACAACAACTGGTTTGTTTACAAAACTCCCGAACCTTCTACACTCTCATTCTCTCTCGTTTATTCATTTAATCTTGTTTACTCACCTCTCACTCTACATTAAGACTGCCTCTCTTCACCACTGCCTCTCGCCACCACTGCCTCTCGCCACCACTGCCTCTCGCCACTACTGCCTCTCACCACTACTGCCTCTCATCACCACTGCCTCTCATCACCTCTGCCCCACTGTTCACGGAGTGAACAGAATTCATTCCTGTCCAGGCTGGTAACAACAACTGGTTTGTTTACAAAACTCCCAAACCTTCTACACACTCATTCTCTCTCATTTATTCATTTAATCTTGTTTACTCACCTCTCACTCTACATTAAGACTGCCTCTCATCACCACTGCCTCTAACACTGCCTCAACCAATGAACAAGCATCACTGCCTCTCACCACCACTGCCTCTCACCACCACTGCCTCTCACCACCACTGCCTCTCACCACCACTGCCTCTCACCACCACTGCCTCTCACCACCACTGCCTCTCACCACCACTGCCTCTCACCAATACTGCCTCTCACCACTACTGCCTCTCACCACTACTGCCTCTCACCACCACTGCCTCTCATCACCACTGCCTCTAACACTGCCTCAACCAATGAACAAGTTCCAAACACAATTAATTGTGAAATGTTTGTAAGAGCAAGCAGGGTAATGTTCACTGGGGAATAAACAAAGCTAGACTGACTCACGATGCCTGGGCAGACAGGTCTGGTACGCACTTGTTTGATTGGCGGGACGTGTTCGATTACCGGGACAAAATTTGTTAAAAAAAAAAGTGTTCGATTTGCGATGTTTTCAATTGCCGAGGTGTTTGATTTCCGAGGTTCCACTGTATACAGGAGAAGGGGTTACTAGCCCCTTGCTCCCAGCATTTTAGTCGCTTCTTGCAACAAGCATGGCTTACAGAGGAAGAATTCTGTTTCCACTTCCCCATGGAGATAATAGGAAATAAACAAGAACTAATAAGAAAATAGAAGAAACCCCAGAGGGGTGTACAGTGGACCCTCGAATATCATAATTAACCCGTTCCAGAGAGTCTGTCGAAAGGCAAAATTTATGAATTGAGAAACCATTTTCCCTATAAGAAATACACTGTTCCCTCGACTAACGTAATTAATCCGTTACAGGAGCTAGTACTTAACACGAAAAATACGTAATTCGAAACCTTAATTCCCATAAGAAATAATGTAAATACAATTAATTTGTTCACATACTAAATAATAAAAAGGTTTAATAAATAACATTTTCTTACCTTTATTGAAGAGAGTTGCAGGCATCTGGAAGATAGGGAGGATGACAGGTGTAGGGTGTTAGTGGTTGGAAGGGAAATCCCCCCTCCAAAATGACTTCAGATAACAAGTCCTTATCTGGGGTTACTTCCCTTCTTTTTCTTTTAATGCCACTAGGACCAGCTTGAGAGTCACTGGATCCCTGCCTCGTGAAATAACTGTCCACAGTCCTCTGTTTCTGGCGACTCTTTAATATTTTCTTGAAGTGCAACATGGCTCTGTCACTGAAGTGGTTGCACAGATGGCTCATTTCAGCTTGCTCAGGGTGGTGTTTTTCAATAAATGTCTGCAACTCATTCCACTTTGTACACTTTCTTAAGCACTGAAGAAGGCACCTCCTTTCTCTCCCTCCCTCCTCCTGTGAAGCAATAACCTTTGCTCTGGTCTGATGCTCTTCCAGTTCCAGCTCTTGCAGCTCTTCAATTGTTAGCTCTACCCTGTGCTCCTCCACCAACTCTTCCACATCCTCACCACTCACCTCCAACATCAGCCTGTTCCCCAATGCCACAATATCTTCCACAACAGGCACAGGGTCATCAGGGTCAGGGTCAGCCTCAAATCCTTCAAAATCCCTCTTTTTCAACACAATCCGGCCACAGTGGTCTCCAAGCAGATTCAAAGTCCTGGAAGTCACTCTCTCCCAAGCCTTACCTATAAGGCCTATGCAATGCACGATATTGAAGTGATCTTTCTAGAACTCTCTTAGGGTCAACTCAGTGTCGAGGTAACATCAAAGCACTTCTGAAACATTGCTTTGGTGTACAGTTTCTTGAAGTTTGCAATGACTGCTGGTCCATGGGCTGGATGAGAGGAGTGGTGTTAGGAGGCAAGAACTTCACTCTGATGAAATTGAAGTTCTCAGACAACAACTCTTCCAAGTTGTGAGGATGAGCAGGAGCATTGTCCAGTACCAGGAGGCACTTGAGTGGCAGTTTCTTTTCAGGAGGTATTTCTTCACACTAGGCCAAACACTCCAGTCAACCGTTTCATGAAAAGTCCTTAGTGACCAATGCATTAGTGTTAGCCTTCCAATGCACACACAATAAATCCTGTTACATTGTGTTTCTTGAAGGGTCTGGGATTTTCTGTGTGATACACCAGTAAAGGCTTCACTTTAAAATCACCACTGGCATTGGCACACATCATAAGAGTTAGCCTGTCTTTCATAGGCTTTTGTCCTGGCAGTGCCTTTTCCTCCTGAGTAATGAAGGTCCTGATGGGCATTTTCTTCCAAAACAGGCCTGTTTCATCACAATTAAACACTTGTTGGGGAGGAATTCTTCAGTCCTATGAACCCCTTAAATTCACTCACAAATTTTTCAGCTGCACGTTTGTCTAAGCTGGCTGCCTCACCATGCCTCACAACACTGTGTATGCCACTACGTTTCTTAAACCTCTCAAACCAGCCTCTGCTAGCTTTAAAATCACTTCGCTCACCACTGTTGCAGGCATTGTCTTGACAAGATCTGCATGCAACTTCCTTGCCTTTTCACAAATTATCGCCGTGGAAATACTATCACCCGCTATCTGTTTTTCATTGATCCACACCATCAACAACTTCTCAACATCATACACTGCTTTCGATCTATTTTTCGTTAACATATCAACCCCTTTTGCAACATTAGCTTCCTTGATCTCATTTCTCTTTGCCAGGATAGTGCCGATAGTAGATGCACTTTTCTTGTACATCCTGGCAAGCTCACTCAGACGTACGCCACTCTCATATTTTTCTACAATCTCTTTCTTCAGTTCAATGGTGTTCCTCACTCTCTTTACCACAGGGGTGCCACTAGGAAGCTTCTTTGGACCCATGGTGACTTATTTCACAGTGACAATCAATAAACCACCAATAAACACAACAAATTTATTGTGAATGTTTGAAAGAGCGCGCTGGGTAATGTTCTCTCAATGGTAAACAATGCTTGACTGGCGTCCAGCGCAGGCGCAGGGCAGGCGCAGAGCAGGCGGACAGGTCTAATACGTTTCGCTACACGAGTCCATTTTCGCTACATGAAAGCGAAAAAAGCTTTCGTTACACGATTTTTTCGTTATATGGGCCTTTCGTTAGTCGGGGGTCCACTGTATTTGTAGAAAGTCATGTGGGAGGTATAGCATCCTGCCTGGCAACTCCCACCTACTACAACATTAAGCGCCCTTGAGCGATAAAATGCATATACAGTGGACCCTCGGTTAGAGGCCATAATCCATTCCAGGAGCTAGGCCTTTAACCGAAATAATATTCCCCATAAGAATTAATGTAAATACAGTGGACCCTTGAAAATCGTGATTAATCCATTCCTGAGAGGCCGCCGATTTTCAAAATGGAAGATTTTCAAAACCATTTTTCCCATAAGAAATAATGTAAATCAAATGAATCCGTTTCAGACACCCAAAAGTATGTAAAAAAAAATTTTTTTTTACATAAAATGTACATTTATCTACACAGAAAACAATGAGATATATACTGTACATAGTATAAAATAGTAATAAATTGACACTTACCTTTATTGAAGAGTTGTGGAAGAAGGGAGGAAGGGAGGAGGGGAGAAGGTGGTGGTGTTGCTAGTGTTTGGAAGGGGAATTCCCTTCCATAGACTTCAAGTACCAAGTCCTTTTCCGGGGTTACTTCCCTTCTTTGTCTTTTACTGCCACAGTACATTCATTACTTTCTTTAAAATATTTGTTAGTCTTAATATAGGGAGAGAGGTGTTTAGTATTTGTAGGAATTCAGTGTAGGTAGCCTGTAGACGTATGTAGCCTCCCACCCGGTGTTTCACTACACAGCCATATTATTACACTATATACAGTGGACCCCCGAGTATCGTAATTAATCCGTTCCAGGAGCTATTACTTAACACAAAGTTTACGAAATTCAAACCCTTATTTCCCTTAAGAAATAATGTAAATACGCTTTTGTAAGTGTAATTTTGGGGATCTAAAAGGACTAGTCTATTTTATATCATTCCTTAAGGGGATAAATTCGTTTGGTAATGGCACTTGAACAGTATTCTGGAATGAAAAAATATCGTAAGTCGAGGTACCCACTGTATATATATATATATATATATATATATATATATATATATATATATATATATATATATATATCTTTCTTTCTTTCAACACGTCAGTCGTTTCCCACCGAGGCAGGGTAGCCCAAAAGGAAAAACGAAAGTTTCTCCTTTTACATTTAGTAATTTATTCAGGAGAAGGGGTTACTAGCCCCTTGCACCCGGCATTTTAGTCGCCTCTTACGACACGCATGGCTTACGGAGGAAGAATTCTGTTCCACTTTCCCATGGAGATAAGAGGAAATAAGAACAAGAACTAGTAAGAAAATAGAAGAAAACCCAGAGGGGTGTGTATATATATGCTTGTACATGAATGTGTAGTGTGACCTAAGTGAGAGAAGTAGCAAGATGTACCTGAAATCTTGCATGTTTATGAGACAGAAAAAGACACCAGCAATCCTACCATCATGTAAAACAATTACAGGCTTTCGTTTTACACTCACTTGGCAGGACGGTAGTACCTCCCTGGGCGGTTGCTGTCTACCAACCTACTACGATGGTCCCCAAAATCGCCCTTTTATGTAAGTTTATTTTTTTAAATGCTTTTGTAAGTATATTTTTGGGGGTGTAAAAGGACTAGTCTATTTTACATTATTCCTTATGGGGATAAATTCGTTTGGTAATGGCACTTGAATAGCATTCTCGAACGAAAAAATATCGTACCTCGAGGTACCACTGTGTATGTGTGTGTGTGTGTGTGTGTGTATATATATATATATATATATATATATATATATATATATATATATATATATATATATATATATATATATATATATATATATATATATATATATATATATATATATATATATATATATATATATATATATATATATATATATATATATATATATATATATATATATATATATATATATATATATATATATATATATATATATATATATATATATATATATATATATATATATATATATATATATATATATATATATATATATATATATATATATATATATATATATATATATATATATATATATATATATATATATATATATATATATATATATATATATATATATATATATATATATATATATATATATATATATATATATATATATATATATATATATATATATATATATATATATATATATATATATATATATATATATATATATATATATATATATATATATACACATTTACTTACCTTTATTGAAGAGTTGCAGGCATCTGGAAGATAGGGTAATGAGTAATGAAGGCCCTCTTGGGCATTTTCTTCCAAAACAGGCCTGTTTCATCACAATTAAACACTTGTTGGGGAGGAATTCTTCAGCCTCTACGGGGGAATCCCCACTCCCTGCATGCCTGCTACACTTCCTGCATGCCTGCTACACTCCCTGCATGAATGCTAAACTTCCTGCATCAATGCTACTCTCTGCATGAATGCTAAACTCCCTGCATGAATGCTTAACTCCCTGCATGAATGCTAAACTTTCTGCATGAATGCTACACTCCCTGCATGAATGTAAACCCCTGCCTAAACCCCCTGCATGAATGCCCCTCCCTGCATGAATGCTACACCCGCATCCCTCAAACCCTCCCCCCCTCAAACCCCCAAAAAGAATCATCCCTGCATGAATCCCCCTGTTTTTGAAAAAACGGGGGTTAGGAATTTTTTGGGACCCCGGGGGCCGGGTGAAACAAAAACCCCCAAAGACCCCAAAAACGGGGTTTGAAAGAGGAGGGGAATTTTTTCAAGGGAAAAAGCCACTGGGGGCCCGGGCCCCCCAGGACGGGTGGGGGAAAAACGGGCAAACCCGGTTTTTAAAAAAAGACAAACACTTTTTTAAAAAAAAAGAACCTTACAAACCCGGGGGGTCCACTGTACACCCTTTATTAATGTTCACTGAGTTTAATGGTTTTTTAAAAACTACAGGGCCCCCCGAGTTTAAAAGGTTTTTACCAAACATGGGCCAAAAATTTTTTCGACTTCGAGAATCGAAAAACCGCTCGTGTTTCGTAACGAAGACCTGTCCGCCTGCTCCCCGCATGCGGGGGGCGGGGGGCCCCCCCCGTGAAGCGTTGTTTACCTTTTAGAGAACATTACCAGCCCCCCTTTTTTAAACATTCACACTACATTTGGTTTTTTTTTTTGGGGCTTTAGTGATTGTCAGGAAATAAGTCACCATGGGCCAAAGTAGCTTCCTAGTGGCACCCCCCCGGTAAAGAAAGGGGGAAAAACCCCAAAAAAAAGAAAGAGATTATAGAAAAAAAGAGAGTGGCGACGCCCGAGTGGGTCTTTCCGGGGGGGGAAACAAAACCCCCTTTTACTATCGGCTCCATCCTGGGGGGAAAAAAAAGACGAGGAAGCTTTAAAGTTGAAAAGGGGGTATGTTAACGAAAAAAAATCGAAACAGGGGTGAGGTTGGGGAAGTTGTTGGGGGGATCCATGAAAAAAGAGGGGTGAAGTGTTTCCATGGCGAAATTTTGAAAAGGCAAGGGTTGCACGAGAACTTGTCAAGACAATGCCTGCAACCAGTTGGGGGGCAAAGGTTTTAAAAGCAAAAAGGGTTTTGGGTTTTCAGGGGTTTTAAAAAAGTGGTCCCGGTTTTGAGGCATGGTGAGGCAGCCATTTTTCGACAAACGGGAGTGAAAATTTGGGGATGAATTTAGGGGGGGAAGGGGGCGAACAACCCCCCCCAAAAAGTGTTTAACGGGATGAAACAGGCCCGTTTTGGGAAAAAGCCCAACAGGGCCTACATTACCCGGAGGAAAAGGCACAGCCAA
>WNWK01027243.1:0-26502 GCA_009830355.1 Cherax destructor
GAAGAACCTGGCAATAGGGATTTTTGCCGGGCTTATAAGAGGGGGGTGGGCGCTGAGGTTTAGGTGTAGGACGAGGACGTGTAGACTCAGAACTGTGGGAGTGAATAGAGGAAGGAGTGTGGATAGTATGGGAAGCCGAGGTAGGGACCTCGGAGCCAAGAACATCAAAAGGATTCGAGACAGGGGTGACTGAGGATGAGGCGACCACAGAGGAAGCCGTGGAAGTTGGGACCCCAGAAGCGGGGCGACGTTTAGCAATGCGAGAATAGGAAATACGGGGAAGTTTCCCTTGAAGGCGAAGATGAGAGACAGCCATAGCGTATGAGAAGCCATCCGCCTCTTTGAGACAATGGATTTCCCGCTCATTCAGGTAAACCTGACAACAGCGAGAATATGAAGGATGTGCCTCATGACAGTTAAGGCAAGAGGGAGGTAGAGTACAAGAACTGGCATGGTCGTCAGCACCACAGACTGGGCATTAGGCCATGGACCTGCAATATTTTGCTGGATGACCAAAACGCCAGCAGTTTCTACACTGCTGCAGTGTAATGGTCACCTTTCGAACTTGTAAACGTTGGCCTGCAATGTAGACCGAAGGTGACAGTTCTCGGCAGTCAAACGTTAAACGAGCTATATTGCAAGGATAACGTCTTCGCTTATTGGCTGGGAGGACAAAAGTGTCAACTTTAAGGATAGGGAGTTCCTGGAGCTCAAGCTGCTCGAAAATGTCATCACCACATGTCTGGAAATTCCGTTGGACAATGGTGTGGGGCAAAATGACAGAACCACAACAAGAATTGAGGGAATGGTGCTTGTCAATAGTAACAGGAGTAGTATCAATAGTTGTAAGAAGAGAAAGATCGCGAGCTTGGCAAACATTCTGGACCGTGATGATGCGAGTGCCGCTCTTGAGAGCGTGAAATGAGATGTTTTGACCAACATGGCGTAGCAGAGCCTTACCAATACTATGGTCTGAGAGATAGGTATTAGGAGAAGTCGGCCGAAGAGTAAAAAACTTTGTCCATTGAGTAGTTTGAAACAGAGAGTTTAAGGGGAGTGTGTGACGAGCTTGTCGTTTCTGAGATGAACGAGAAGAAAGTGTTGAATCGTCATGTGTGGGTCTTGGTCGTTTGGGTGTGGGACCAGGGGTGGTCCGATGTGAGACGGGCGAGCGATTCAAAAATTGCCGCACCGTCGAGGGAGAAGCCGGAATCAAGGTCAGAGAATAGCGAAGGTCAGATGTATCGAAAGGGCCAGTCGGGTCCCTGGGTCCTGAAGCAGGTGACGAACTGGCACCTGCTTCAAGTACAGGGGTATTAGGGTTGTCCGAAGAGTTATCCGTTATCAAGGTAGGGTCAGAACTAGGTGCGGTATCAAGGGGCCCGGGGGTAGAGTCACGGATTAGGGCATCCATGGTTAGGTTACTTCTTTCTTTTTGTTTTTAAGAAAAAAAAAGAAAGAAGAAAAGAAAATACAAATAAAAAAAAGAAAAAAAAAAAAGGGGAACGTGGAGGAATGGCTCCTAGGAGGAATGAAAGGGGTGTAAATCCCCCTCCGTGCCCAAGAGGACCTCAACACCGCAAATAGTGCAGATGCTGCATGGAACCCGTGCCATACCCTACCCTTCATGCCAGTAAACCAGCAATCCGGGATAGCAACCTCACATCCACCGAGCCACCTCGGCGGACAAAAGAGAGAGCGGCCGGATATCCGAAACAAAGCATACCGCCTTCGGCCACCACCCCCAGAATCTGAAAGGTAGCCTCCAGAGATACACCCATCGCTCGAAAGATACCCAAGGCCACCCCCCGGGAGACCGGAGAGGGATTGGGACATCCCCAGGCAATCCAGATTCCACGGCAAACTACACCACCGCCAAGAACCTCAACAGAATAGGAATGGACAACGGTACCCTTCCCCCTACCTAGGAACTAGAATGCCTGTGGAGAGAAGCTCCCAGGGTAAAAATGGGAAGGAAATAAGGGAGGGATGAGGAGGAGGGGGAGGAGGAAAGGAAAGGGAGGATGGGGAAGATGGGAAAGGGAGGGGGATTGGGGTGGTATTAGGTTCGGTCTGAGGAAGAAGACCAAAAGGTCCAATTCCTCAGACCGATAGCCTCTTTACCTCGTCAAGGAGCCCCCCTTAAAGAGGAATAGGAAGCAGAGAGTGTGCATAAATGGGGTTAAATCCGAATGGGGACTTGTAACAAGTGGTGTTCCACAGGGATCAGTCTTAGGCCTGACTTAACTCGGTGAAGACGTGTCGTGTGTGCTCTCTGTGAATCTGAAGATGTCCTCTCTTGAGCTACTCTACCAGCAGCTGAAGGAAGAATTGAGGGTAGCTAAACTTGAGATACAGCGACTGACTGAGGAAAACAAGAGGATTCGTAGTAATCCTCCTGTTGAGAATCTTCAAGCCAAGAAAGGAACCTGGACAGTGGCTGGAATGCATGGGACAAAGTTAAAGATCAAGAGGATGGATGGAGAGGTAGAATCAACGAAGAACAAGGAATCTGTTGTGGAAACATCGAACCGATTCTCCATGTTACTCGATGAATGTGAGTCGACTACTGGGAACATCACGAACGACACCAAGGAAGGTAAGAACATTGTTCTTGTTGGTGATAGTCAAATTAGGTACATGGATAGGGCCTTCTGCTTGAAAGATAGAAGTAGGAGACAGAGGGTTTGCTTTCCTGGGGCTGGGATGGAGGATATTGTTAGCCGTCTGGACGACATCATGAGAGGTAATGGGAGCAATCCTATTATCTGTCTCAGTGCTGGAGGCAACGATGTTGGCAGACGTAGGAGTGAGGCCCTGACTAGCAGGTATAGGTCAGCAATAGACGTAATTAGGAAGAAGGGTGGGAACCCTGTCATATGTGGTATTTTGCCAAGAAGAGGAGTTGGAGATGAATGGCTGTCCAGGGCAATTGGTGTCAATTGCTGGCTGGACAAACACTGTAAGGATAATGCAGTACCATTCATTTGCAACTGGGACCACTTCTATGGCCGAAATGACATGTATGCCAGGGATGGGGTTCACTTATCCAGGGCAGGTGTGGATTTTCTTGCTAGCTCAGTTGAGGGTGTTGTTAGGACTTTAAACTAGGATTAGTTAGAGGTATGGGTTTAGAAATGGAAAATACTGAATGTCGAATTATAGATCTAGGCTTTGATATAAAAATCTTAACAATAACAAGGACAGTAATAGGTATAATTGGAAAAACAGAAAGGAGCAGGAAGGGTAAAGAGAAAGGAGGGTCTTTAAAAGTGTATTATACAAATAGTCGTAGTGCTAGGAATAAGATGGACGATTTGAGATTAGTTGCAAGTGCAGGTAACATTGATGTATTTGCCATAACTGAGACGTGGTTCAATATGAAAAATAGGGACATGCCTGCTGAATGTCATATACAGGGTTTTAAATTGTTCAAAGTAGACAGAAGTTTCGGGAAGGGGGGTGGAGTGGCACTGTATGTCCGAGATCGCTTGAACTGTTGCATAAAAAATGGAATAAAGTCTGAAATAACACATACAGAGTCTGTCTGGTTAGAATTTTCAGAGGGGCATGAAAAATTGATTTTAGGTTTGATATACCGTCCCCCAAACTTAGATAGGGACCAAGGGAGACTACTATGGGAGGAAATTGTTAAGGCCACAATGCACGATAACGTAGTTATTCTGGGAGACTTCAACATTAGTCAAATTGATTGGAATTTTTTGACTGGGAATTTAGAATCTAACGACTTCTTAGAAGTAGTTCAAGATTGTTTTTTGAAGCAGTTTGTGACAGAACCTACAAGGGGAAATAACCTGCTTGACTTAGTTCTGGCAAACAAGGAAACCCTTGTTAATAATTTAGAAATTACAGAGGAACTCGGCGCAAGCGACCACAAATCAATTACCTTTGACATTGAATGGAAGTTTCATAGTAGGGATAACTCAGTAACAGTCCCAGATTTTCGCTTAGCAGATTACAATAGACTTACAGAATACTTATCATCTGTGGACTGGGGTAATATAGAGAGCTATCAATATGACAGTTTTCTGAACACTATACATGCTGCCCAAAGAACATTTATCCCATATAAAGAAATTAGATCGAATAGAAATGACCCAAAATGGATGAATAATAGGCTCAAATATCTTTTAGGGCAGAAGAATGGAATTTATAGGCGTATCAAAAGAGGTAAGGGTCATCTTATGAATCAGTATATTGACATTAAGAGGGACGTTAAAAAGGGGATAAGAAAAGCTAAACGGAACTATGAAATTAAAGTTGCTAGGGATTCGAAAACTAACCCAAAAAGGTTTTTCCAGGTGTATAGAACAAAAGTTAGAGATAAGATAGGTCCCCTTAAAAATAATTATGGGTATCTTACTGACAAAGAGAATGAAATGTGCTCTATTTTTAATAATTATTTTCTCTCGGTTTTCACTCAGGAAGACACTAATAATGTCCCAAGAATTAGGTATTTTAGTGGGTCTGAAGAAGATAAATTATGTAGTATCACAGTCACTAGCGAAATGGTTATCAAACAGATAGACCGTTTGAAGCAAAATAAATTGCCAGGTCCTGATGAGCTTTTTTCAAGGTTTCTTAAGGAATGCAAAATTGAACTCTGTGAACCCTTAACTAACATTTTTAACCTATCTCTTCAAACAGGTGTAGTGTCTGATACATGGAAGATGGCTAATGTAATTCCTATTTTTAAAGCAGGGGACAAGTCGTTACCATCAAATTACCGTCCAATAAGTCTAACACCAATTGTAGGCAAATTATTAGAGTCGATTATAGCTGATAACATAAGAAGCCATCTCGATAGGCATAATTTGATTAATGATACTCAACATGGATTCAGTAAGGCTTTTGAGGCAGTTGATCATGATAAAGAATTCGATATTGTTTATCTGGATTTTAGTAAGGCTTTTGATAGAGTACCACATCAGAGACTGTTAGAGAAAGTGGCTGCTCACGGCATTGGGGGAAAAGTGTTTTCATGGATCGAGTCATGGCTCACCAATAGGAATCAGAGGGTGTGCATAAATGGGGTTAAATCTGAGTGGGGATCTGTAAAAAGTGGCGTTCCACAGGGATCGGTTTTGGGCCCGTTGTTGTTTATAATATATATAAATGACCTTGACGAGGGAATTACTAGTGATATGAGCAAATTCGCTGATGACACGAAGATAGGTAGGATAATCGATTCAGACGTAGATGTCATGGAACTTCAGGAGGATTTAGACAAACTCAATTCCTGGTCAGAAAAATGACAGATGCAGTTCAATGTAGATAAATGCAAAGTTCTAAAGCTCGGGAATGTTCATAACCCTAGCACCTACCAGCTTAATAATGTTGAACTCAGCCGTACTGAATGCGAAAAGGATTTGGGGGTTATGGTAAGCAGCAACCTCAAACCAAGTCAGCAATGCCTAAGTGTAAGAAATTAAGCAAATAGATTACTGGGATTTATATCAAGAAGTGTAAGCAACAGAAGTCCAGCGGTTATATTACAGCTTTATACATTATTAGTAAGGCCTCACCTAGATTACGCAGCTCAGTTCTGGTCTCCATTTTACAGAATGGATATAAATTCGTTAGAAAACATTCAGCGACGAATGACAAAGTTAATTCATAGCATTAGAAATCTTCCGTATGAAGAAAGATTGAAGACCCTTAAATTATATTCACTTGTAAGACGAAGAATGAGGGCCGACATGATCGAGGTATAAGAACATAAGAAATGAGGAACACTGCAGCAGGCCTGTTGGCCCATACTAGGCAGGTCCTTCACATTCCATCCCACTAA
Organism: Cherax destructor; assembly: GCA_009830355.1. NCBI lineage: Eukaryota > Metazoa > Arthropoda > Malacostraca > Decapoda > Parastacidae > Cherax > Cherax destructor. The sequence goes on from WNWK01027243.1 coordinate 5,813, forward strand.
CAGAATATTTGTTCAACCTAATTTTCAATGCTACCCAAGAAATAAGCTTTGATAATTTTATTTACTCATGTGCAATTCCCACTCAAATCCAACCCCTTTCACTCATGAATTTATCCAACCTAAATTTAAAACTACCCAAGGTCCTTGCTTCAATAACCCTACTAGGCAGACTGTTCCACTCATCAACTACCCTATTTCCAAACCAATACTTTCCTATATCCTTTCTAAATCTAAACTTATCTAACTTGAATCCATTATTGCGGGTTCTCTCATGGAGAGATATCCTCAAGACCTTATTTATATCCCCTTGTTAATACCCATTTCCACTTGTATCCTCGATCATGTCTCCCTCATTCTACGTCTTACAAGTGAATGTAATTTAAGTCTTCAATCTTTTCGTAAGGAAGATTCTATCATGATTAAGAACATAAGAACATAAGAAAGGAGGAACACTGCAGCAGGCCTGTTGGCCCATACTAGGCAGGTCCTTCACATTCCATCCCACTAACAGAATATTTGTTCAACCTAATTTTCAATGCTACCCAAGAAATAAGCTTTGATAATTTTATTTACTCATGTGCAATTCCCAATCAAATCCAACCCCTTTCACTCATGAATTTATCCAACCTAAATTTAAAACTACCAAGGTCCTTGCTTCAATAACCCTACTAGGCAGACTGTTCCACTCATCAACTACCCTATTTCCAAACCAATACTTTCCTATATCCTTTCTAAATCTAAACTTATCTAACTTGAATCCATTATTGCGGGTTCTCTCTTGGAGAGATACCCTCAAGACCTTATTTATATCCCTTTGTTAATACCCATTTTCCACTTGTATACCTCGATCATGTCTCCCTCATTCTACGTCTTACAAGTGAATGTAATTTAAGGGTCTTCAATCTTTCTTCGTAAGGAAGATTTCTAATGCTATGTATTAATTTAGTCATTCTACGCTGAATGTTTTCTAACGAATTTATGTCCATTCTGTAATATGGAGACCAGAACTGAGCTGCGTAATCTAGGTGAGGCCTTACTAATGATGTATAAAGCTGTAATATAACCTCTGGACTTCTGTTGCTAACACTTCTTGATATAAATCCCAGTAATCTATTTGCCTTATTACGTACGCTTAGGCATTGCTGTCTTGGTTTAAGGTTGCTGCTTACCATCACCCCCAAGTCCTTCTCGCAATCTGTATGGCTAAGTTCTACGTTATTTAACTTATAAGTGCTTGGGTTATGGACACTCCCGAGCTTAAGAACTTTGCATTTATCTACATTGAACTGCATCTGCCATTTTTCTGACCAGGAATTGAGTTTGTCTGAATCCTCCTGTAGTTCACTGACATCTACGTCTGAATCGATTATCCTACCTATCTTCGTGTCATCAGCGAATTTGCTCATATCACTAGAAATTCCCTCGTCAAGGTCATTTATATATATTATAAACAACAATGGGCCCAAAACCGATCCCTGAGGAACGCCACTTGTTACAGATCCCCACTCCGATTTAACCCCATTTATGCACACCCTCTGCTTCCTATTGGTAAGCCATGACTCGATCCATGACAACACTTTTCCCCCAATGCCATGAGCAGCCACTTTCTTTAACAGTCTCTGATGTGGTACTCTATCAAAAGCCTTACTAAAATCCAAATAAACAATATCGAATTCTTTATCATTATCAACTGCCTCAAAAGCCTTACTGAAAAAAGTTAATAAATTAGTTAGGCAGGAACGGCCCCTGGTGAATCCATGCTGAGTATCATTAATCAAATTATGCCTATCGAGATGGCTTCTTATGTTATCCGCTATAATCGACTCTAGTAATTTGCCTATAATTGATGTTAGACTTATTGGGCGGTAATTTGATGGTAACGACTTGTCCCCTGCTTTAAAAATAGGAATTACATTAGCCATCTTCCACGTATCCGGCACTACACCTGTTTGAAGAGATAGGGTAAAAATGTTAGTTAAGGGTTCACAGAGTTCAATTTTGCATTCCTTAAGAACCCTTGAAAAAAACTCATCAGGGCCTGGCGATTTATTTTGCTTCAAACGGTCTATCTGTTTGATAACCATTTCGCTAGTGACTGTGATACTACATAATTTATCTTCTTCAGGCTCACTAAAATACCTAATTCTTGGGATATTATTAGTGTCTTCCTGAGTGAAAACCGAGAGAAAATAATTATTAAAAATAGAGCACATTTCATTCTCTTTGTCAGTAAGATACCCATAATTATTTTTAAGGGGACCTATCTTATCTCTAACTTTTGTTCTATACACCTGGAAAACTTTTGGGTTAGTTTTCGAATCACTAGCAACTTTAATTTCGTAGTCCCGCTTAGCTTTTCTTATCCCCTTTTTAACGTCCCCCTTAATGTCAATATCTGATTCATAAGATGACCCTCACCTCTTTTGATACGCCTATAAATTCCTTTCTTCTGCCCTAAAAGATATTTGAGCCTATTATTCATCCATTTTGGGTCATTTCTATTCGATCTAATTTCTTTATATGGGATAAATGTTCTTTGGGCAGCATGTATAGTGCTCAGAAAACTGTCATATTGATAGCTCTCTTCATTACCCCAGTCCACAGATGATAAGTGTTCTCTAAGTCCATTGTAATCTGCTAAGCGAAAATCTGGGACCGTTACTGAGTTATTCCTACTATGAAACTTCCATTCAATGCCAAAGGTAATTGATTTGTGGTCGCTTGCGCCGAGTTCCTCTGTAATTTCTAAATTATTAACAAGGGTTTCCTTGTTTGCCAGAACTAAGTCAAGCAGATTATTTCCCTTGTAGGTTCTGTCACAAACTGCTTCAAAAACAATCTTGAACTACTTCTAAGAAGTCGTTAGATTCTAAATTCCCAGTCAAAAATTCCAATCAATTTGACTAAAGTTGAAGTCACCCAGAATAACTACGTTATCGTGCATTGTGGCCTTAACAATTTCCTCCCATAGTAGTCTCCCTTGGTCCCTATCTAAGTTTGGGGGACGGTATATCACACCTAAAATCAATTTTTCATGCCCCTCTGAAAATTCTATCCAGACAGACTCTGTATGTGTTATTTCAGACTTTATTCCCTTTTTATGCAACAGTTCAAGCGATCTCGGACATACAGGGCCACTCCACCCCCCTTCCCGAAACTTCTGTCTACTTGGAACAATTTAAAACCCTGTATATGACATTCAGCAGGCATGTCCCTATTTTTCGTATTGAACCACGTCTCAGTTATGGCAAATACATCAATGTTACCTGCACTTGCAACTAATCTCAAATCGTCCATCTTATTCCTAGCACTACGACTATTTGTATAATACACTTTTAAAGACCCTCCTTTCTCTTTACCCTTCCTGCTCCATTCTGTTTTTCCACTATACATATTACTGTCCTTGTTACTGTTAAGAATTTTTATATCAAAGCCTAGATCTATATTTCGACATTCAGTATTTTCCATTTCTAAACCCATACCTCTAACTAATCCTAGTTTAAAGTCCTAACAACACCCTCAACTGAGCTAGCAACTCATTCTACGCTGAATGTTTTCTAACAAATTTATGTCCATTCTGTAATATGGAGACCAGAACTGAGGCCTTACTAATGATGTATAAAGCTGTAATATAACCTCTGGACTTCTGTTGCTAACACTTCTTGATATAAATCCCAGTAATCTATTTGCCTTATTACGTACGCTTAGGCATTGCTGTCTTGGTTTAAGGTTGCTGCTTACCATCACCCCCAAGTCCTTCTCGCAATCTGTATGGCTAAGTATGCCAGGGATGGGGTTCACTTATCTAGGTCTGGGGTGAGGGCACTGGCAACTGCAGTGGAGGGAGCTGTTAGGGCTTTACACTAGAAAAAGTTAGTGGTATGGGTTATGGGGGGAAAACAGTGAAGTCCCAGTGTAGTAATGTTATAAATTCTAGGGGAACTAGTAATAGGCAGAATAAGGTGAATATTGGAAAGCCAGTGGCACTAGGTGACAAGGACAGTAATAGGTATAAGGGAAAAACAGAAATGAGCAGGAAGGGTAAAGAGAAAGGAGGGTCTTTAAGTGTATATTACACCAATAGTCGTAGTAATAGGAATAAGATAGACGAGTTGAGATTAGTTGCAAGTACAGGTAATATTGATGTTTTTGCAATAACTGAAACATGGTTTAATATGAAAAATCGGGACATGCCTGCCGAATGTCACATTCAGGGTTTTAAATTGTTCCAAGTAGACAGAAGTATCGGGAAGGGGGGTGGTGTGGCACTCTATGTCCGTGATCATTTAAATTGTTGTATAAAAACGGGTATAAAGTCTGAATTAACACATACAGAGTCTGTCTGGATAGAATTTTCAGAGGGGTGTGAAAAATTGATTTTAGGAGTGATTTACCGTCCTCCAAACTTAGATAGGGAACAAGGGAGACTACTTTGGGAGGAAATTGTTAAGGCCACAAGGCACGATAACGTAGTAATTCTAGGGGACTTTAACTTTAGTCAGATTGATTGGAATTTCTTGACAGGGAATTTAGAATCTAACGACTTTTTAGAAGTAGTTCAAGATTGTTTTTTGAAGCAGTTTGTAACAGAACCTACAAGGGGAAATAACCTACTTGACTTGGTTCTGGCAATCAAGGAAACCCTTGTTAATAATTTAGAAATTACAGAGGAACTCGGCTCAAGTGACCACAAGTCAATTACCTTTAGCATTGAATGGATGTATGATAGTAGGGATAATTCAGTAACGGTCCCAGATTTTCGCTTAGCAGATTATAATGGACTTAGAGAACACTTATCAACTGTGAATTGGGGTGACGAAGAGAGGTATCAATATGACAGTTTTCTTAACACTTTACAGGCTGCCCAAAGAACATTTATCCCGTATAAAGAAATTAGATCTAGTAGAAATGACCCAAAATGGATGAATAATAGGCTTAAGTATCTTTTAGGGCAGAAGAAAGGAATTTATAGGCGCATAAAAAGAGGTGAGGGTCATCTTATAAATCAGTATACTGACATTAAGAGGGACGTTAAAAAGGGAATAAGAAAAGCTAAACGGTACTATGAAATTAAAGTTGCTAGGGATTCAAAAACTAACCCAAAAAGTTTTTTCCAGGTTTATAGAACAAAAGTTAGGGATAAGATAGAAAAATAAACACATAAGCAGTATAATGTGATCCTTTATTGACAACTTATTATCCTACCTATCTTCGTGTCGTCGGCGAATTTGCTCATATCACTAGTAATTCCCTCGTCAAGGTCATTGATATATATTATAAATAACAACGGGCCTAAGACTGATCCCTGTGGAACACCACTTGTTACAAGTCCCCATTTGGATTTAACCCCATTTATGCACACTCTCTGCTTCCTATTGGTGAGCCATGACTCGATCCATGACAGCACTTTTCCCCCTATGCCATGAGCTGCCACTTTCTTTAACAGTCTCTGGTGCGGTACTCTATCAAAAGCCTTACTAAAGTCTAAATAAACAATATCGAATTCTTTATCGTGATCAACAGCCTCAAAAGCTTTAGTGAAGAAGGTTAATAAATTAGATAGGCAGGAATGGCCCTCGTGAATCCATGCTGAGTATCATTAATCAAATTATGGTTATCTAGATGGTTTCTAATAATATCAGCTATAATTGACTCTAGTAATTTGCCTACAATTGAGGTCAGGCTTATTGGGCGGTAATTTGACGGTAGTGACTTGTCCCCTGCTTTAAAAATAGGAATTACATTAGCCATCTTCCACATATCAGACACTACACCTGTTTGAAGAGATAAATTAAAAATGTTAGATATTTATATATATATATATATATATATATATATATATATATATATATATATATATATATATATATATATATAAAACAGTCTTTTTGAGGGCAATGAGTGGAGTGTATATTATGCAGAGAATTCAGAGTTTATTGTTGAGCTATACTGTTTATTGTTTTACTATACTGTTTTAAGTTACTGTTCTTACATGTAAACTGTATTGTCTGTTGGTACCGACATATTGTGGTAAAGGTCACTTGTATACTGAACTGTACTTAAGATGTGTCCACATAGAGAGAATGAACAAAATATGACGACTAGCAGGGCATATAAATCTGAGGTGTAGGAAATAGAGGTTGCCCCTTGAAGAGATGGGGATCTAAGTAAGGCTTCGAGTGGCCTGGACATCCAGCAGGCTTGTGTGAGAGTGTTAGGAGTGAGTGAAGGAGAATGGTTTTTATGTGTTGACGTGTTGCTGGAGTGTGAGCAAAGTAACATTTTAGATGGGAAACCATTTAGCTAGATTCGTTTCCTGGAGGTGGAAGACACAGTGCCTACCCTCTGAGAAGAGAGGTGGAGATGTTGCAATTCGGAGGAGTCGTCTGAGCTGTTATGTCAATATGATTCTGGAAAGACAGTGATTGAATGAATAACGGTGTAAACGTTTTTTCTTATTCAGACCTCACAACCTCAGTGGTGTGACCTTTTCTTTAAGTGTCAGCATTAATGATATTGGAACGATATTTAAAGAAATATATCTAAAAATGTAATGGAAAATTCAAAATTCCTATGGAACTTTCTCCATATATTCTCAATCAGTTAGTCACACCTTAATGTGTAATTTAAAAGAAATTTAGAGAAATATATTATTATATTTACTCTCTTCATATGATGAATTTTTAGAATAATATTGGATTCCTTTCTCAATGGTTTCACGTTTATGTATGGTGTTTTGAAATGTTAGGGTTGAGAGGTTATTGAAGACTCGGAACCTCTCATACATCATACAGCGAAAGAAACTCATCAAGTTTTATACAATTTATTCTATGGTAGTTTTTACGTAGCCAAAATATTTTTCATAAACAGGATATTTTTTTTTTTTTTATGCAAATGACTAACCACTGCAGACATTAAAGCTGTTTAGATATTTATAAAAAAAAAATAGTTCTGAAACGATTGTAAAAAAAAATATGTAGACTCATCCCTAGAGAGTTCAAAATGCACTCAAGTAGATGTGAAATAGACTTAAGAATACTGTTTACCTTCCAATACGTTTATTACTATATTTTGTATAGTTTACCTACCATTATTAATGTTATTTCAGTTTACACAATTTATCTCCCACTATTTATGTACCTTACACATTTTTCCTCCCAATACTCTACTGTCAGTATTCTTTGCACGCTACTTGTGTTAAACCAGTCCACGGGCTGGGCTTGAACTCGCGGTTAATGAGTCGTAAAACTCCAGACCGACGCGTCAGCCACTGGGCCAGCTGGTCTGCAGTTTAATGACTCACTAACCACGAGTTCAAGCCCCGCCCGTGGTATGGCTTGTTTGCAATCGTGTCATTACGATTTTGTGAGTCAGTTACTTGTGTTATTATGCTACATTACTTTCAAACTGGCTATTTAACATTATATAATTTCCGGTGCACTGGTATGTCTAATATAATTGGCCAAAATAATTTATTATTCAGTACTAGTCCAACTATTTTTGACACCTTATTTTCTGTTTGCAACTTGTTGTATTACACATGACATAGAAAGTTGCATGTACTCTGAGAGTGCACTTAAAGTGACCCAAAGATTGATGTTTACAACTTTTTCAACTATACTTGAACAACTAGACCAGTATCTTACCTGAGGTAACATTGTTCGTGCATAACTTTATCCAATGTTCCCGGCAGGTAACACCACGTCTCCCACCAGATGCAAACACATGTCTGTTGCAACAGACGACAATGAGTGCAGCTTCAACTGTCAGTGTGGCAGCATTTGCTTCAGTAACCCCAACTGCACACTCTTCTGCGTCTTGGGTAGGTGTAAGGGTAAGATCTATGGAGTTTTTGTGGCAACACACTACAACACCTTCCTGTAAGCTTTTTCACCCTGAAATGTGTCACTCTTCAGTTCTGGAAAGACAATGCTATAACTTATGTTGATACAGAACATCCAGACCATGGCAAAACCTGGGTAGCCAAAGCCACTCCGGAGAGAGGTTTTTTGTTAGCTCCACGAAGGTAAAAAAGCTGGCAGGAAATGACAGAAATCGTACACCAACTCCAATTATTTCTGGAGTGGAATCAGCCAGTAGCCTCCATTCCAAAACAACAAATATTAGTGCCAGGAAAAAAAAAGAGACCTCCCCCCACATACCACCAATACGACGACATTCATCTTTGCAAATAAACAAGGTCTAAAGCCAACAACGAACAACAAAATACCTTTCATCCATGGACTGCATACAGAGTCACACGCAATGCTCATGGTTTTCACAGAGACCAACATAAAGGATCACTTTCACAAAGAAATATGGATCCCAGGTTAGAGCCTATACAGGTGCGACAAAGTGAACAGGCAAAAGTAGGGGGGAGGGGGTTGGCTTGTATGTCACAGTGACTATATGCTCGATTAGAGATTTTGCCACCGAAGTGGCTAGTTTATTGTGCACCCCATATCCATCCTGTGGACGGTAGCGCAGAGCATGGATACACAAAAAACCCAGGCACTAGGCCCCAAAAAGGGGTTTAAAAATTGTACATTTGGATTTATATCTACATTTCACTTATCTGTTACAAGCAAATTTAGGAAATTTACTTAGTATAACTGGTATCCTATTTTCATGAATAAGATATCTTGACATGTCACATAGGTTATTATAATGTCTATCTCTATATTCCTCAATAAGTGGACAATTCAGCACATAGTGTTCAAGACAGTGACCATATGCCTGATCCATAATTTGCATTCAGTTTGATCATCATCTGTGTGTCTCCCAAACTGCCAAAGTACTTGTAGCCAAGCCTAAGCCTGGCCACTACAACATCAGTCAGTCTGTTCACATTGCAAGTTGCTCCATAAACATACTTATCTATGTTCATGTTATCAAAATTTGGGTTATAGATCTACTCAGGCTTCTAACTGCATTCCTATAGCAATCATTTTCATTATTTACTTCTCTCCTAATATTATTCCTAATGCTAGACACAGATATACCAAAGTTATATTCTACATTCTCCTTCTGGGTACTCTTCTTGGCTAACATATCAACTTTATCCTGAAGGAGTAACCCAGTGTGTGATGGAATCCATAGGAATTGTACATTAATTCCTTTGTCCCGGATTTTTGAGTATCTATACCTGGCTTCTCCAATAGGCATGCTGTTAGAGTCATTATATGAGTCAAGAGCCTTCAGTGATGACATAGAATCAGTAATGATGATAGAGTCAAGCTCAGTGTCATAAGTTAGCTTTAGTGCCATTAGGATTGCAAACAATTCAGTTTGCAGTGTAGACGCCCAGTTGTTAATTTTATGCCTAGTTCAAAAAAATTTTTATTGTTCTTAACTGGGGAGGTGGCAACCAGAGCAGATGCAGCCCTGCCAGAAGACTCCTGTTTAGATCCATCAGTGTATATAACTTGTGATAACTTATTACTACCAGCTATGCGAGAAATTTCTTCTTGAGCAGTTGATTAACAAGTGATTTAAGGAAGGGATTACTAGCAATGAGCGTCTTGGGAGGGACTTGCAGGTATGTGATATTAAATGAACACATCTTCCATGGAGAGGTGAAATGCTCTTGTTGCCTACAGTGATACAATTCATGCAGGTTAAAAAACTTAATGTAATTGCATGTTTTCACAATCCATTTAGATCTGTGAGTATTTACTTAGACATTTAGTAAGATTCATTGTGACAGTGTCTGGTTCATTTCTTAACATTCTAATACCAAGTACGGTGTTAATCTCAACAATCCTATCACTGATACTAGTAATCCAAGCTCCTTCCTCATATTAAGAACGGGCTTGGTTTTACTAGTATCAGTGATAGGATTGTTGAATTTAAATACTGTACTTGGTATTAAATGTTACTATAACTCGGAACTACTAAACTCCTCAAATGATGATGATGTTTTTGCAGTAAAGATCGAGAACCAAAACTTTGTCATTGTTGTTGTATACAAGCCTCCAGATGTAACTTCCCAACAATTCCAGGAAGAGGTTTTGAAAATAGTCCACTGTTTGGAAAATCTTGCTCCCGGGGATTTCAACCTAAGTGGGAGTATCACGCTAACGGACCTTCTATTTTCTCTCTCTCCGTCCGATTTTTCATTTTTGTTGTACGTTAATAAGTGTACACTCTCCTTATTGTGTTAGTTTCAAAGAAAACAAAATATTTACTAAAATGACATTTGGCATGAACAATCTGCTAAATGGCACTATGTATTTTCGTATGGTACGAAACCCTGTAAATATCTTATCTTTATTCCACAAAAAAATCAAATTAAGATTTGACATTTTGCAAAATATCTGATCTTTACTCCCACACAAATCCCAAAATATTTGAAATATTTTCAAAATCCCACCACCAGCTTCTAAAACATTGTTTTATGATTCCTGTGAAAATAATTTCACAGACTGATAATGAAATAATTCAATAATTAACTTCGAGATATTCAGTGAAAACGTGCGCCGTATACCTCATGACTCGTGAAAAAAAGTCAAGATTTTTTTTTTTCAGTTATTCCGTATTAAACAAATGATCTAGTGCAGTTAGCCTTACAAACACTCCATTTTCTCTTATACTAAGACCTCAGAAGGCAAAAGAGAGAACGATATATCAGAGCGGTAATGATTATCCTTTGGTGCTGACTTCAACCACTCGTCACATTAAGGCCTATTTTATTCATTCTAGAGTATTTATCATGTTTCTATGATATTTACATATTGTCTTATGTCATATTAGATCAATTGTGATAAATAAATAAGCTGTGGTGTTGATATCAACATAAAATAAAGACTATCCTATCCATCGCCAGACTAATGAATTCCTGCTGACGTAGCAAATATTCCCAGACGGTTCCTGATTAGCTCCCAGACTGAGTATTAGTCCGCCCACTTTGTTAGAAATGCCATATCGTAAATTATTATATTAGAAAGAATATACAAAATAGCTAAAAAAATCTGTAAAAATCTAAAAATTTACTGCATGTGAGCAGGCGTGCAACGGCGTCGTCGTCACCATACATGATATAAATGACTATAATTCCTTGTAGGAACAGCGTAGAACAATGAGACTTATACCAGAGTGTTGCCAAAGTGTTAAGCTATTTTTCTACACGATTACCTCAATTTCCATAATTTTTATATATTTTTTTTCACTAATGCACCGCACTGTGCAGCCGCCATTAAGACACCTAGAATGGAAGAATGTAGCAATTAATGCTGTAAAAGAGATAACACCAGGAGGCAGCTCAGATGAAACTCGCACACACACGAGCTTTTAAATCTCTGCACCAAATTCACCTTAAACCAGCAAATAGTAGAGCCAACAAGATTAGAGAATACACTGGACCTCATCTTCTAACAATGATGATCTAATACAAATATTACAATATCAAACAATGTACTCAGATCACAACATAAAGGTTTAGACATGTATCGCAGACCCCCTACTTTGACAAGATGGGTCCTACACAGATGACAGCAAAGAAATGAGTGAGCTACTAAAGTCCCAGTATGACTCAGTTTTAGCGAGCCTAACCAGACTGAAAGTCGAAGAGCTAAATGAATTTTATGAGAGTGCCACAGAATTTGGTAGACGCAAACCTATCTGATATTATTCTGAAGCCAAATGACTTCGAAAAGGCGATAATTGACGTGCCCATTCATCTACCACAGAGCCCAGACTCATGGAACTCCGTGTTGACACCCGAAACCTCTCTGGATATACTCCAGGTATATAACATTATTGTTAACAACTGTTTAGCATGACTACTTCCCCTAGTGGGGTTGTGATGTGTGCGCGGTAACATTAATTTTTGCATTCATCACTCAACCACGTCTTGCGTTCCTCTGTACCAGCCAAACTGACAGTAAGGTCAGATTAGATGTGGAGGACTCGCTAGTGTGATTCACTCTTAGTTTATAATAATAATAATAATAATAATAATAATAATAATTTTTATTTGTACATGACATAACTACTGAGCACAGTGACATACTATATTGAAAGCTCATTGTTATGCAGATAACCTCGGGCAAATTAGGGTATGTTGTCTCTGGGATGCAACCCACACCAGTTGGCTAACACCCAGGTATTTACGTCTAAGTGAACAAGCAAAGCAGTTGTCTTAAGGAAACACGCCCAAATTTTTACACCCGTACCAGGATCGATCCACGGACCTCAGTGTGTGATCCGAGTCCTTTCGTTTCTCTATTGTGCTTTTTTTATTAACACATCGGCCATTTCCACCAAGGCAGGGTGGCCCAGAAAAGAAAAACTTTCATCATTCACTCCATCACTGTCTTGTCAGAGGCATGCTTACACTATAGTTATAACACTGCAACATTAACACCTCTCCTTTATAGTGCCGGCACTGTACTTCCCACCTCCAAGACTCTGGCTAGCTGGTTCCTGAATCCCTTCATAAATATGTTCCTGCTCACACTCCAACAGCATGTCAAATCCTAAAAACCATTTGTCTACATTCTCTCCTATCTAACATGCTCATGCATGCTTGCTGGAAGTCCAAGCCCCTCGCACACAAAACCTCCTTTACCCCTCCCTCCAACCTTTCCTAGGCCGACCTCTAGCCTACCTTCCTCTACTACAGATTTATACACTCTCGAAAGTCATTCTATTTTGTTCCAGTCCTCCTACATGTCCGAATCACCTCAACAACCCTCCTCAGCCCTCTGGATAATAGTTTTGGTAATCCCACACCTCCTCCTAATTTAAAAACTACGAATTCTCTGCATTATATTCACACCACACATTGCCCTCAGACACGACATCTCCACTGCCTCCAGCCTTCTCCTCGTTGCAACATTCACCACCCATGCTTCACACCTATTTAAGAGCATTGGTATAACTATACTCTCATACATTCCCTCTTTGCTTCCATGGACAAAGTTCTGTGTCTCCACAAGCTCCTCAGTGCACCACTCACCTTTTTCCCCTCGTCAATTCTATGATTCACCTCATCCTTCATAGACCCATCTGCTTTACATGTCCACTCCCAAATATCTGAATACATTCACCTCCTCCATACTCTCTCCCTCCAATCTGATATCCTATCTTCCGCTACCTAATTTTTTTTTATCCTCATCACCTTACTCTTTCCTATATTCACTTTCAATTTTCTTCTTTACATACCTTACTAAACTCAACCACCAACCTTTGCAACTTCTCTTCAGAATCCCCAAAAGCACAGTGTCATCAGCAAAGAGCAACTGTGACAACTTCCACTTTGTGTTAGATTCTTCATCTTTAACCCCACACCTCTTGCCAACACCCGAACATTCACTTCTCTTACAACCCCATCTATAAATATATTGAACAACCATGGTGACATCACATATCCTTGTCTAAGGCCTACTTTTACTGTGAAATAATCTGCCTCTCACCTACATACTCTAACCTGAGCCTCACAATCCTCGTAAAAACTTTCACCGCTTTCAATAACCTACCTCCTGTTTCATACATTTGCAACATCTGCCACATTAAACCATACCACGGGTGGGGTTCAAACCCGCGGTCACAGTCTCAAAACTCCAGACAGTCGCGTAAGCCACTGGGTCAGCTAGCTTCAATAAGATTCATCCAACTAGGTATATTTCTACACCATAGGAAGGTTAGCATAGGCACCACTGTGTCCACAAATGCAAGTTTTTACAGACGAATCTCCGCTAGCATGGCCGTGACGAACTCTAGCTCAAGTCCCCCTCAAAGCCGTCAACACAGTGGTGTCTATGCTAACCTTCCTATGGTGTAGAAATATACCTAGTTGGATGAATCTTATTGAAGCTAGCTGGCCCAGTGGCTTACGCGACGGTCTGGAGTTTTGAGACACTGTAACCGTGGTTCGAACCCCACCGTGGTATGGTTGTTTGCAATCGTGTCATTCGATTTCGTGAGTCTGCCACATTGCCTCCATATCCACCCTGTCATACGCCTTTTCCAAATCCATAAATGCCTCAAAAACCTCTTTATCCTTATCTAAATACTGTTCACCTATATGTTTCACTGTAAACACTTGGTCTACACACCCCTACCCCTCCGAAAGCCTTCTTGTTCATCTGCTATCCTACTCTCCGTCTTACTCTTAATAATAATAATAATAATAATAATAATAATAATAATAATAATAATTCAGAAGTTCAGTTTATTGACGTATTTTGATCGATCCATTCTTAGAATATTTAAACACTCTTTTGTCAGGTATGTGAGCTGTGCATAGTCGTTGACGTCTTTGTTGAATTGTTGAACGAGGTCTTGAACTTGTCGTGGTGCGAAGTTATATTGGGCAACAGAGGTATATTTGACAGTTCCATTGCAGAGTCGATGATGGACCGTAGATTTTTTTTGCGACCATGGTGTTCGTGTTCGAACATATAGTGAAGAATCAAAGGTTTTTCCAGGTGAGGCCGGGGATATGGTCATCGACTTCAATTTGTTCTTCAGAGGTGTGAGAGTCTTGATCTTCTGGGGGACTTGCAGTGGTGTGGACTTGGTGGCTGACTGGACAGGTGGTGTGGCTTGGAAAGCTGGTGGGTCAGGAGTGGATTGGGCGGCTGTAGTTTAAATTCAGTGGTTGTGTTTTAGGAGGCAATGCTGAATTGTGTGACCTTAAGGGCCATATTGGTTGGAGTTAATAATATCTTTATTTCTACATACCTATTTTACTGATAGGTGAACATGGTGGCAGAATTGATCTGGAGTTGGTGGTGATGAGCCTGGTGAGTCCACTAGCTTTTGTACGATAATAACTATCCAGCAGTCGATGTCGTGGAGGTGTGGAGGAAGGGAGTGGGGGAAGGGAGTGGAGGAAGGGAGTGCAGAAGGGTCACTAAGGGCAGCAGCATAGCAAGAAGAGGTAAAGGAAAAAGAGGAAGAGATGAATCATAGGTGAGTGATAATTGGTCGTGTTAGTGGGAGAGAGGAGTGTGTAGAGGTGGTAGGAGTAGAAGATGGATTGTAGATGAAGGGAATAGTATGGTCATGTTCCTTGCATTTGGAACGCTGGGTTGAAGTGGCCGTATTAGGTAGGAGCAGTAAAGGCTTCTTAAAGGGTTTGAGCATTTAGTATTGGTCGGAGGCAGAGCATTTACAGCAGACCTGGGATTGAGAGCAAGAGGATTTTTCGTGGCCGTTGTTAAGACTGTGAAGCAGAACACATCTCCGGTCTGAGGGACTGACCACCTCCAAACTTGATGGACTGAACACATTGTCGTTACCTTCACTGCTTCTACCGTCTATATCTTAGTCTACTTCTGTATTAGACTCAAATCCAACTGTGTAGGCGAAACGTTTCGCATGCTCAATAGGATTCTTCAGTCGAATACAGGAAACAGTAGAAGTTGGTCTGACGTTACCAATCCGTCACCTACCGTCAGTCCTTAATAATACTTAATAATACACAAACACAGCTTAAAATCAAAGCAAAAATATTCTTAATTAAGATACATCAGCGTTTAGGGTTTGAAGGAGAACAGAAGACGTCAGTAGTGTTACTGAATACTTGTATACTATACTTAGATAATCCCAGCTATGTTATAGATAGGCTCCTTGGCTAGCTGTGACGTCACGAGCCCATCACATGTGACCGGCTAGCAAGAGGCATCCCCTCACTTCCACGCTAGGCATAGACTCGACAAGGCAGGCCTAGGCTTTCCCCTCAACACTATCACAATATACACCGCCTAGAACATCCGACGCGTGTATTCTGTCACCAACATCTCCTTGGGGCTTGGGCCCCACTTGGCGGGCCCCACTTGGCGGGCCCCACTTGGGGCGCGGGCCCCACTTGGCGGGCCCCACTACAAAGATACATTCTCCAGTAACTAAAAGATCCCAATGATTCAATTTTTTTTAACAATTTCAGTTAAATTTCATATTTGCAGCAACTCAGACTAAACTTAAGGGAGTATCATCCTTCTTACAGAATACATCATCATAAATATTTTGAAGCCTATCGGAAGAATCATTCTTTAGTTATGCAATGTAAATATTGTTATTCATTAAAACTGGGACTTATGCCACCCAATACCAACACGACTCTTGCGTTCAGTTAACTATACCAGTGGTGAAAATTTGAAGCCGATCGGATTAGTCATTATCTCGTATAGGTACGGATTCCAACAATTCCAAGTTTCTTAACTATTTTACTACATTGACTAATTTACCTCCATGCAAAGAAAACTTAATGGTTGCCATCTTGTCCGTAAGATGCATGAGCCATTAAATATTGAACAAATTAAGAAGTAAATATTGAACCTGTTGAAATTTTTTAAACGTGGCTTAACAATAATCAAAATTTCACACATTTTGTTCATAAAATAGTTATATCTGCACCTACACACTTGAATTTCACTTTCCTCTGTCTTTTGTGTACTTTTGAAGTTACGCTATCCTCTTCCAGCATCCTGGCCATCATTTCCCAGCATCCTGGCCATTCCAGGATGCTGGTAAAGGATTCAAGAACACTAGTCACAGAACACTTCTACAGACCTGTTGCTGCAAGAAACTGGCCCTTGGGGCAGTGTGTATTGAAAATTTGAAGCTTAATGGAAGAGTCCTATTCGAGTTATGAGCAAAATATCAACGAAATGTTGGAAAGAAAGAAAATAAATAGGCAACCTCATAAAGGTTTCCCTTAGTGGGTACCTAATTAATGAGTAGAAATTACATTTAAATAGTTTACTGATAAATAGACAGAATTAAGCCAAAAAAAAAAGTATTTTAATGATTATGAAAAATTTGTATTTTCACATTTTGGAATATCCAATATCTTCTGTCCACTGGACGTTGATGGATACAGTGACACATCTTCTGTCCACTGGACGGTGATGGATACAGTCACATCTTCTGTCCACTCTACAGTGATGGATACAGTGACACATGAATTATTATTCCCAGTAATGTTTTCAGGCGTCCCAGACTGCGACGACTTTTGTCATGTTTTTAATATAAATTTTCTCACAGCCATAATATAGTTCTTGTCCCTCGAACCTCTTTAAGGGGGGCTCCTTGTCGCTGTAAAGAGGCTATCGGTCTGAGGAATTGGACCTCTTGGTATTCTTCCTCAGACCGAACCTAATTACCCCCCAATCCCCCCTCCCCTTTCCCATCTTCCCCATCCTCCCTTTTCCCTTTCCTCCTCCTCCTCCTCCTCATCCCTCCCTTATTTCCTTCCCATTTTTACCCTGGGAGCTTCTCTCCACAGGCATTCTAGTTCCTAGGTAGGGGGAAGGGTACCGTGGTCCATCCCATTCCGTTGAGGTCTTGGCGGTGGTGTAGTTTGCCGTGGAATCTGGATCGCCTGGGGATGTCCCGATCCCTCTCCGGTCACCCGGGGGGTGACCTTAGGTATCTTTCAGGCGACGGGTGTATCTCTGGAGGCCACCTTTCGGATTCCGGGGGTAGTGGCCGAAGGCGGTATGCTTTGTGGTGGATATCCGGCCGCCCTCTCTTTTGTCCGCCGAGGTGGCTCGGTGGATGTGAGGTTGCTATCCCGGATTGCTGGTTTACTGGCATGAAGGGTAGGGTATGGCACGGGTTCCATGCAGCATCTGCACTACTTGCGGTGTTGAGGTCCTCTTGGGCGCAGAGGGGGATTTACGCCCCTTTCATTCCTCCTAGGAGCTATTCCTCCACGTTCCCCACTTTTTTTATTCTTTTTTTATTTTTATTTTATTATCTTCTTTCTTTCTTTTTTCTTAAAAACAAAAAGAAAGAAGTAACCTAACCATGGATGCCCTAATCTGTGAACCTACCCCAGGGCCCCTTGATACCGCACCTAGTTCTGACCCTACCTCGTTAATGGACATCTCTTCGGACAACCCTAATACCCCTATACCTCTTGCTGGTGCCAGTTCGTCACCTGCTTCAGGTACCAGGGACCCGACTGGCTCTTTCAATACGTCTGACCTTCGCTATTCTCTGACCTTGATTCCGGCTTCTCCCTTAATGGTGCAGCAATTTTCGAATTGCCCGCCCGTCACACGTCGGACCACCCCCGGTCCCGCGCACAAACGACCACGACCCTTACATGACGATTCGACACTTCCTTCTCGTTCGTCTCAAAAACGACTAGCTAGTCGCACACTCCCCATAGACACTTTGTTTCACACTACTCAATGGACAAATTTTTTTACTCTCCGACCAACTTCTCCTAATACCTATCTTTCAGATCATAGTATCGGTAAAGCTCTGCTATGCCATGTAGGTAAAGATATCTCATTTCACGCTCTCAAGAGCGGCACTCGCATCATCACGGTCCAGAATGCTGGCCAAGCTCGCGATCTTTCTCTTCTTACAACCATAGATACTGTTCCTGTTACTATTGACAAACATCATTCCCTCAATTCTTGTTGTGGTTCTGTCATTTTACCCCACACCATTGTCCAACAGAATTTCCGGACATGTGGTGATGACATTTTAGAGCAGCTTGACCTCCAAGAACTCCCTATCCTCAAAGTTGACACTTTTGTCCTCCCTGCCAATAAGCGATATAGCTCGTTTAACGTTTGACTGCAGAGAACTTCCACCTTCAGTCTACATTGCAGGTCAACGTTTACAAGTTCGAAAGGTGACCCCTACACCGCAGCAGTGTAGAAACTGCTGGCGTTTTGGTCATCCAGCGAAATATTGCAGGTCCATGGCCGAATGCCCAGTCTGTGGTGCTGACGACCATGCCAGTTCTTCTTGTACTCTACCTCCCTCTTGCCTTAACTGTCATGAGGCACATCCATCATATTCTCGCCGTTGTCAGGTTTACCTGAATGAGCAGGAAATCCGTTGTCTCAAAGAGGCGGAAGGCTTCTCATACACTATGGCCGTCTCTCATCTACGCCTTCAAGGGAGACTTCCCCGTATTTCCTATTCGCGCATTGCTAAACGTCGCCCCGCTTCTGGGGTCCCAACTTCCACGGCTTCCTCTGTGGTCGCCTCATCCTCAGTCACCCCTGTCTCGAATCCTTTTGATGTTTTTGGCTCCGAGGTCCCTACCTCGGCTTCCCATACTATTCACACTCCTTCCTCTACTCACTCGCACAGTTCTGAGTCTACACGTTCCTCGTCCTTCACCTAAACCTCAGCTCCCCCTTTCTTCTCATAAGCCCGGCAAAAAATCCCTACTGCCAGGTTCTTCGCCTCTGACTAGTTCTGTAACATGTGAGGAGGTTCATCCTCCTCCTCATACACTACATTCATCCCCTGTCCCCTCCCAAGCCCCTTCGACAGTTTCCTCTTCTATCTCCTCGACCTCTACTTTAGTACAGTCTATAGACTCCCCGATACTTGCTCACTCTTCTTCCTTTTCTAATGTAGTCCCACATTCTGCATCTTTGACTTCCGAAACACTGGAAGCTATTGCAGAATATATTTCTGGACCGATGATGGACACTACTCCACCTGAGGTTCCTCATCTCTCTTCTTCGTCTCAACCCCCCCTTCCTTCACAACGTCCTCCTCCTCCTCTGATTACAGGTCTTCGCTGCCTCACACGTGGACTTGCACTCTAACCCTAGTCCATAGATTCCTCTCACTTCCACTTATATCTTTCTCTCCATAAATCATGGCTTATTTGCAGTGGAATATCCGAGGCCTCAGGGTAACAGGGTTAGCTTCAGGTGTTGCTCTCCCAGTTTTCCCTGTTGGGGTCTGTTTGCAGAGCAATTACAATCCACTGTTATCAGGCCCTTCTCAGGCTATGATTTGTTATATTCATCAGATCCTTCTTCCGATGAAACTTTAACGAAAGTGCTCTTCTTATACACTGGTGTTCCATACCGTCAGCTCTATGTTCCTTCTTCCTTACATTACATGACCCGTATCCACTTTGAATAAGTGGTATACACTCTGTTCTTTATATCTCCCTTCACGGGCATTGTCTATCCCCAGATGTTGATTTTTCTGGTTTCTTCCTTACCGCCACCCCTTCTATTACTTGGCGATTTTAACTTACCTGTTTCTGCAGGAGGGATTCTTTCTGACTCCCATTGCAGCATTCAGTTGGAGGCATTTCTTCTTCTACCCTCATGTTTCAAAATGCGGTGCTCCTACCATTTTGATCTCGAACTCATTCTTTCTCTGTATCGATCTCTCCATTCTGCTCCTCCTCAAGCAGTCCTTGACTTCACCTGGTCTGTCTCCCCGGACTTACATGACAGCGATCATTTCCCAATCATCCTTAAGTCCCTTTGTTTTCTCCACCTCCTCAGTGCCCGCTGTGGGACCCAGAGCGGGCAAATGAGACCTTTCGCACATCTTACTGCCTTTCATGGGGTTCCTACCTCGTCCTCCATCTGCGTGGCTTCACATTCTATTCCCCAAACCTCGGGCAAGCATTCTCAGAAGTGCGTGCCTTGGTGGCTCCAGCTTGTGCTCAGGTGTAGTTTGAAACGCGCTGCGTGGGGCAGGTATCAGGTATAACAGAACCACAGAGAGACTCCTTGATTCAAGCAGAAGAGAGCTATTGCTCGCCGTGTCATAAATGACGCTAAACGCACTTGCTGGCGAGATTACGTTTCTACTGTCACTTCGGCACCCTCAATGAGTGCGATCTGGAACAAAGTGCGGAAGTGAAGTGGTGAGTTCTCCCCCGACCCGGCTCCTGTTCGTCAGGTTGCTGGTGTCGATATAGCACCTCTTGCACCGTTGCCACCCAAGTGGTAATCATC
>WNWK01027244.1:0-26502 GCA_009830355.1 Cherax destructor
TCCCTTTTAACCAGGGCTTTGCCCTCTGGCGGAATACTATGGGAACTAGCATGGCGCGAATATGAACCCCAGCTGGCAGACAGCATGGGCTGTCTATGCAGACGTCAGGCTGTCTACAATAGGTGAGTACTCACATACACACACACACCCCTTGCGTCCGCACGCTCACACACATACACAAAATACAATCACATAAACACATACACACACAAAAACACATTCATACACACACACTCACACACATACACACGCACACAGAAAATTAGTAGATGAGCTGAAAAGTATGCACAAGTGGGAGGGGGGCCCCAAAAAAATCGAAAATGACAAAACTCAAAAGTTAAGTCCGCCCCGGAAACTGATGTACAGTCACATCAGAAGGAAGACAACAGTCAAGGCCCAGGTGATAAGGCTGGGGAGAAAGTTTGGGGAACTCACAAGTAATGATAAAGGGAAGGATGTGAGGGCTCAACGAGGTTTGGAAGTGTTTTCAAATGGGGGAAAAGGAAGGCAGCTGGGTAGACAGGACGGGGTTCGTCCCCCAACAAGGGATGTACCAAAGGCTAGGGGCATACACAAAACCCCTGAGGGGGAAGTAAAGCAGTTACCCCAGTGACCTCGATACCCCCAAAGGCGATGGGCCCGGGCAATATCTCCCGGGGGTTTTCTTCGGGAAGGAGCTGAGGTACTGGGGGTGTGCCACTTCCCCCATAATATTCAACACATCCCTTGAAACTGGGCAGCTACCTGAGGTATGGAAAAAGGGCCAACGTAGTCCCCTTTTTTAAAAAAGGAGACAGAAAAGGGCACTAAACTATAGCCCGGTGTCACTTACATGTATAGTGTGCAAAGTCCTGGAGAAAATCATCAGGAAAGAATGGTGGAACACCTCGAGCTGAACAGGATAATAAACCCCCAGACAGCAGGTTCCCGGAAGGCAAATCCTGTGTAAAAAAACCCCCGGGAAGTTCTATGAAAAAAGTAACAGAGGTAAGGCAGGAGAGAAAAAGGGGTGGGTTGATTGCTTTTTTCCTAGACTGCAGGAAATCCTTCGACACAGTTCCTCACATGAGATTAGAAAAGGGTTGGAAGAACAAGCAGGTATAACAGGAAGGGCACTGGAATGGATCAGGGAATACCCCCAAAGGGGAACAGCAACAGGTCATGGTGCGTGGTGGGGATCACAGTGGGCGCCTGTGACGAGGGGGGTGTACCGCAGGGGTCAGTCCTAGGACCAGTGTTATTCCCGGTTTTATGTAAATGACATGCCGGATGGGATAGACTCAGAAGTGCTCTTTCGCGGATGATGTGAAAATAATGAGGAGTCACATCGGAAGAGGACCAGGCAGGGCTGCAAACAGACCTGGACAAGCTCGACATCTGGTCTAGCAATTGGCTTCTCGAATTCAATCCCCCCCAAATGCAAAGTCATGAGGATCGGAGAAGGGCAAAGAAGACCGCTGACAGAGTACAAGCTAGGCGGACAAAGGCTACAAACCTCGGCAAGGAGAAAGACCTTGGAGTAGTATAACGCCAAGCACGTCTCCGGAAACACACATCAACCAGATAACTGCGGCGCATATGGGCGACTGGCAAACCTAAGATTAGCGTTCCGTTACCTTAACGGGAAACGTTCAAGACCTTTCACCGTGTACGTCAGGCCCATACTTTTAAAAATATCGGGACCAGTCTGGAACCCCCACCTGGTCAAGCACGTAAAGGGAAAATAGAGAAAGTGCAAAAGGGTTTTCGACAAGGTTAGTTCCACAACTCCCGGGGTCTGTCTTATGAGGAAAGGTTGAGGGAAATAGGACTAACAACACTGGAGGAAAAAAAGGGTCGGGGGAACATGATAACGACATACAAAATACTGCGGGAATCGACAAAGGGAGACAGTGACAGGATGTTCCAAAAGGGGAAAACAGAAACAGGGGACACAACTGGAAGCTGAAGACTCAGATGAGTCAAAGGGATGTTAGGAAGCATTTCTTCAGCCACAGAGTAGTCAGGAAGTGGAATAGTCTAGAAAAAATATAGTGGGCGGGAAACCCATACATAGTTTTAAGACAAGGTATGAAAAAGCTCATGGAGCAGGGAGAGCAGAGACCAGTGCAGACAGCGAAGGGGGGGCCAGGAGCTGAGTCTCGCCCCCTGCAACCAAAATTAGGTATAAAATTTAGGTGATTAAAATACACAAAATTGGTAATTGCTTGACTTACAACCCACCACTGAAAATCAGGTGTCAAAGAGATGAGAACAATAGAGAAATGGTTGATACACTAGATGAGGTTGCCAAGAGGACCAACACAGGCAGGACAAAGTTACTAGTTGTGGGATTTCAATAAAGTAGATTGTGGGGGAAAACTTGGAGCCACACAAGGGATCAGAAACGTGGAAGGCCAAGGTGATGGGGGAAAACGGGAAAATCTCATGAATCATGTTAGGGGGAAAAAGGGGCGAGGATGAATCTGCAAGATTGGACCTCATATTCGCCTTGAGATTCAAAATTGGGGACATCACATATAAAAGCCCCCCAGCTAGTGATCATGTGGTTCTGAGCTTCAGTTAATGCAGAACTAAAAGTAGAGAGGGGAAAAAGCAAAGTTGGATATGGGAAAAAAACTATAAAAGGGGGAGGACACAGGTATGAAATTTCCCGCATGAGGTACAGTGGTAAAGAGAACTGTTGGGAAAAGTAGTGAATGAAATAATAGATGAGGGGGTTTCGTGCCTAAGGGGAATAGAATCAATGAGAAAACCAGAATGATCTTGGTTCCCCAAAAAAGGGCCAAAAATTTAAATGCGCTAAAAAATGGAAAAAATTTTAGAAGACATAGGACCCAGAAATAAATTGCATCAATTTTCCAACTACAATACGAGAATGACATTGCATCAAAAACTGACCCAAAACTGTTGTACAGCCATATGAGGGGGAAAAAAAAGTCAAGGACCCGGTTATCATATGAGGAAGGAAAAAGGGGGATCATAAGAAACGATAAAGAGATAAACACAAGATTTAAAGGAAAATTTAGGGGGGACTTTAGTACAGTAGCCCTGGATGGTAGGGTACACCAACAGTTCTGGACACACTACAGACAACCGAAGAGGAGGTGAAGAGGCTTCTAAGTGAGCTAGATTTTCAAAGGCAGTGGACCGGATAACATCTCTCCTAGGCCCAAAAAAGGGGAGCAGAGGCGCTGTGTGTGCCACTAACAACAATCTTCATCACATCTTTCGAAACAAGGCAACTACCTGGGTGTGGAAGACAGCAGATGTAGTACCAGTCTTCAAAAAAGGGAGACAGGCTAAAGAATTAAGCAACAGACCAGTGTCACTAAATTTATAGTATACGTCATGGGGTTTATCGGGAAAAGACTGGGGAGCACCTAGAAAGGAATGAGCTCATACTCGATACCAACACGGTTTCGGGAGAATCCCGTGTCACAAATATACTGGAGTTTTACGACAATGTGACTAAATAAGGCAGGAGACAGAGGGGGTGGGCTGAATTTTTTAATATAAAGAGGTTTTCGACACAGTTCCACACAAGAGATTAGTAAAAACAGAGGAGCAAGCAGGAATAACAGGAAAAGGGACAAATGGATCAGAGAATACCTGACAGGAAGGAAACAACGATTGATATAGACGAGGTATCAGGAGGGGACGAAGCGGGGTTCCATAAGGGTCAGTCCTATGGCTGGTGCTTTTTGGTATATGTAAAAACATGACAAAAGGGTAGATTGAGACGCCCTTGTTTGCAGACAACGAAGTAATGTGGGAATTCAATCGGATGAGGATCGGGTGGGACTTTAAAGGGGATCTTTACGGTGGCCTGGCCCAGCAAGGGGTACTTACCCCCCCAAGTAAAATTCATGATGATTGGGAAGATAAAAGAAAACCCCAGAAGAGTAGTTAAGGAGCCAAAGACTGCAAACCTACACAAAAAAAATATCTTGGGTGAGTATAATGAGCAATCTCCAAATAACTGCTCGCATATGGTAACCTGGAAAACGTAAGAACAGCGTTTCGACACTTTAGAAAGAAATCGTTCAAGACTGGAAATGATGTCAGATCATTTAAAAGGTATGCGGCCCCAGAAGGGAAACCCCACAGCTGGTCAAGCACAAGAAATCTGAAAAGTGGAAAGATTTGAGAAAAGACTAGTCCCTGAGCTAAAGGGGTATGTCTTACGGGGAGGGTTAAAGGGGAAATAGACTCGACGACACGGGAGGACAGGAAAATAGGGCGGACAATAAAAACATACAAAATACTGAAAGGAATTGACAAAATGGATGGTGACAGATTGTTTCGAGAGGGGAAAAGCAAAAAGGGGGTAACAAATGGAAGTTGATGACCGGGTGACTAAAAGGGTTGTTGGGAAGTTTTTCAGCAGCCATAGAGTTGTCATGAAGTGGAATAATCTGGGGAAAGATGTAGTGGTGCAAAGGGTCCCTACATATGTTTTTAAAAAAGTACGATAAAGCTCATGGAATAGGGAGAGAGTAGACCTATTATCGACTAGCAAAAAGGCGGGGCCAGGAGCTGTGACTCGATCCCTGAACCACTAATAAGATAAAAGGTAATTACACACACTCACTCACACACAAACACACACAAACTTCCACATACACACACACACACACACACACACAAAAATAGAAGTGAGGAGATTTTCTGGGCACACAAACATAGATGCACGGGCATACAAACAGGAGCTGAGTCTCGACCCTGCACCCACAATTAGGTGAGTACACCAAAAGGGTTTTTCCACCTACGGAAAGTTGATCGACACACCCCCTTCTCCCATATACCCATATACACAAAATACACACACACACACAAAAAAACACACACACACACGTTAAGACTCCCCCCCCCTCTCCCTTTTCCCCCCCTTTCCCCCTTCCTCTCTCTCTCTTTCCTTTTCCCCCTCCCATTCCCCTTCCTCTCTCTCTCCCCCCCCTTTCCCCCTTCCTCTCCTCTCTCCCTCCCTCTCCCTTTTCCCCCCTCCCTTTCCCCCTTCCTCTCTCTCTCTCCCTCTCCCTCCCCCCTCATTCCCATTCCTCTCTCTCTCTCTCCCCCCCCCCTTTCCCCTTCCTCTCTCTCTCTCTCCCTCTTCCCCCCCCTTTCCCCCTTCCTCTCTCTCTCCCTTTTTCCCCTCCCTCTTCCCCTCCCATTCCCCTTCCTCTTTCTCTCCCTCTCCCTCCCCCCCTCCCATTCACCTTCCTCCCCCTCTCCCTCTTCCCCCCCCTTTCCCCCTTTATCTCTCTCTCTTTCTCCCTCCCCCCCTCCCTTCTTTTTTGCTCCTTCTCCTCCCCCCTTTTCTCTCCATCCCCCTCTATTCCCCCCTTTTTTTTTCCTCCTTCTCTTCCACCTTTTTTGCCTATAGCCCCCCCCCCCCTTTCCCCACCCTTCCATCACTCTCACTCTTAAACCTCTCCCCCCCAAACCCCACACTTCCCGGAACACAAACACAACTACAGCTAACAATGGTGTATAAGAGGGGGAAATCGAAAGGCCCCGAATGAGGACAATGGCTCTGGTAGGGGAAAAATGGATGGAGGAGCAATGCAAATGGATGGAAAAAAGTGGGGGAGTAAAAGGGAAGGGCTCTAAAAAAGGAAAAAAAAGGGTGGAGGCAAAAGATTAGTGCAAAAAGGAAGGGAGGTTGGAGGGGGAGAAAAAAATGGGGGCCAAATCAAGCTGCAGTAGACAGGATAAGGGCCCCAGAATGTGAGGTAAATAGGCTGAAGCAAATTAAAAGGGGGATGGACAAGAGGGGACATAGCATCTGAAGTTTGGGACACCCTCTGAACAAGGAATTCAAAGGGAAGGAAGGAGACATGAACTACGCTAAGGCCCTATCAGTCCAAAAAGGGCTGAGGAATGAAGGGAAAGAGCAGCTGGGAGCGGGGGGGGGGGTAAAGAGGCACGGGCGGAGAGGAGAAGTCAGTGTTTATTCACTGACTTCAGGAAGTGAATTAAGGACACAAAGAAAGCGGCAGGAGGAAAAACGGAATTGGAAAGTCATTAGAGAAATAGGTGGGAAAACATGTCTGAGATAGTAAATTTTTGAGAATAGGGGGGTCGTGAAGGGGGGAAAACCGAAAACCGCCAGTCAAGCTGAACTTCAGGACAAAAACATGCAAACAGGGTCCTGCAAGATAAACCACGGGTGAAGGAATTTAGCATACAGAAGGGTGTTCCTAGACAAGGACCGAACAAAAAAAAGAACGACAGCAGCTGAGGGGGTGGAGACAAAAGGAAAGGAGCTGGGAAAGAGACAGACAGAATCAGCAGAGACCAACCAGAACAGGGAAGAGCAACAGAGCGAGCACACACAGACCCATCCCCAGAACCCCAAAACCAAAACACTATCCCAACACAGAACAATCCACACTTACATCCCCCCCCCCTCATTATGCTGTAGAATCACGGCAACCCCCAGGCCATGCTTTAGTTCTTCCTAATAGGTTCTAGTGTGATAGACACATGTCTCCTCCAGCCTAGAGAAACAAGGATTTAAAGGGAATTGTCATCATGGGCTTGGAGCCCCTTATTTTTAAGGTTCTCATTATCTATCCTATTTTTTCCCTAGCAGATGAGGTAGATACATTGTTGTGGTCTTTAAAGGCGAGATCCTCTTACATTATCCTCCCAAGTCTTTCACATTTCTTTTTGCTCTATTGTATGGTTAGAATTTGTCGTATCCGTGATTTTTTTTGTATTTCCTCAAATTTTCCATATTTTTTAAGTGGTTAAATTTCCCCCGTAGAACTTCATATTTTTTTGAGTGGCCCATTTAAATTTTGGGTTGATGCCCGCGGGGGTTTGCAGTGTCTTCAATGGAGGTCCTGCCATGACAATCGGGGTGTCATCTCTGTCTATGTCGGGGAAATGAGGATGAGGAATAGAATGGGACCCCAGTACTGTGCCTTGTGGAACAGACTTTCACCGTGGCTGCCTGGGACTCTTTGTGTTCTTTTGTCAGGAAGTAAAAAGATGATCTGCCAACTTTTCCTTTATTCCTTTATCCCCTTTTTGTGCGCTATTACGCCATGGCCCCTTGTAAAAGCTTTTGAAAAAGTCTGTGTTTTCTACATCTGTATTTTGTTTACCCTCAAAAATCCAGGCCCCTGTCAAATGGTCCAGGAGCTGGGACAGGCAGGGCGGAGCACCTGCCCCCTAAACCCATGTTACCCTGGGTTGTGTAATTGATGGGTATCTGGGTGGATGGCGATCTAGCTTTTTAGAACCCTCTCAAAGTTTTTTATATGGGATTTGGTGCTATCGGTCTGTTTTTTTTGGGTTTTGCTTTACTGCCACCTTTGTGGAGGGGGCTGTCTTTTTTTTAGTGTATGGGGGATGCCCCCTGTGCCCATGCTCCCTCTCCATAGAATGCTAAAGGGCCCGCGATGGGGGTTTTTGAAATTCTTAAAAACACGGAGTTCCATGGTCGGGGCCTGGGGGAGTGCATGGCATGTCATTTTTGCCTTTTCAAAGTCTTGTGGTTAGAATAATACCCCAGTTTTTTTAAATGAAAAAATTTTTCGTTTCGTTCAAAAGAATTCACTTGGATTTCGATCCTTAGTCTGGGCAGCGGCCTCCAACACTGAGTCTTTTTTGACTTTAATATCTCACTCATTTCTTGGCTGTCATCTTTTATGTCCCATCCCCCCCAAACAGAGGCCCAATACTTGATGTTGCTTTTCCCCTTTTTTTTGGCATAAAAAAGGTTTTTTTTTTTTTAAATTTTTTATGGCTTTTTTGTTTTTTTAAAAAAAATTCTTGTCTCCCGTAAAATTCCTTCAGTTTAAGTTCGATATTTCCAATTTTAAAATATATTGGCCCCCCCGCAGCTCTGTGACTCTTCCCTTTGTCTGTATAGGGGGCATTTCTCTTTTTTTAGTTTAGGATATCTTCCCAGCTTGTTTTTATTTAGGACCGGGGTTTCTTATTCCCCCGTATGTTTTTTTTTTTTAAAATTGAATTTTGTGAAAGACCTTCCTGATTGATCACATTTTGCTGGCAGGAGCCCTGTGCACCCATGTCTGTACCTCATTATGTTATGATCTCAGTGTATTGTTTTTTGATACGGTTATATTCCGTATCAGATCGTCGTTTAGTGAAGATGAGGTCCAGCGTATTTTCTAGTCTTGTAGGCTCTAATATTTGCTGGTTTAAGGTGAAATTGGCCAGAGATTTAATAGTTCGTGTGTGTGTGTGGGGAATTTTCATCTGCGCTGCCTCCGGGGGTGATCTCTGTTAAAACATTGTTTGCTATACTCCTTCATTTTGGTGTCCCCAAGTTGAAATCTCCTAGAGTAAGATGTTTTGTGCATGAGTTGGGAGATTTTTCTAGACAGTGGTCAATTTTCAAAAGCTGCTCCCGGAATTGCTGGGAAGTTGCGTCTGGGCTTTATACCACCACAATGACAAGGTTTTGGTTTTCAATCTTTACCTCAAAACTTCAACTACATCATTTGAGGTGTTTAGTAGTTCTGAGTAAATGAGCGACTCTATGACGTATAGCCAACCCCCCTTGTTGACTGTTTAGTCTTTCGCATCTGAATAGGTTATAACCTGGGATCCATATTTCGTTGTCATAATGATCCTTTATGTGGGTCTCTGTTAAAGCGCAAACATTGCATTTGACTCCGTGAGCAGTCCATTGATGTAAGGAATTTTGTTGTTTTTGACGGCTTTAGACCCTGTATGTTTGCAAAGACAAATGTCGTTATATTGATGGAATTTAGGAAGGTGGGGTTATTTGCTGGCTCTAATATATGTTGTTCTGGGTGGAGGCCAGTGTCAGTTCTCTGCTCCAGAAGTGTTTTAATCTGGTGTCGGATTTTTGTCATTTCTTGCCAGTCTTTTTTCCTTCCTGGCCCTAAAAAATCTCCGTCCCTGGAGGGGTTGTGGCTCCCCTCTTTGTTTCCCATAGTCTGGCTGGTCTGTGTCTTCTTGTCCCCTTTATATGATGTGCCTGGCAGTATGCATTGTAGCATTTTCTTTCATGGATTGATGAGTGACACATTTCTGGGTGAAATAAGTTACAGGAGGGAAGTTGCACTCTCCTGTTGCCATGTGGGTGCGGCATTTTTGGGTGGTCAAAGTGCATGTCCCACCTGTTTTACCAGATATACCGTGCCTGCAGATACCCAAGGCATAGTATTTGCATAGATTGGATTTCCGTTTGCTAGGATTCATTGTAGCTGCGTTCGCTGCTGGTGCATTTTTATCTGTTTCCTCCTATCTATCCCCCTGTATGGACATCAGTGCTTCTATCAGGATTTGCTGGTAATGTGTAGACACCGTTCCCTGAGGCATCATCCCTTTTGCTCCATCTCCAGCAGTATCGCTATTTTGTACCTCTATGAATTGAATAGCGTTGTCTTTATTTGTTTCATCACCAGGGCCAGTGTCTCCTTTTAGTTCACTGTCCTCAGGACAAAACTAGCACCCGCAGGAGCACTGTCCCCCAGGACAACACTAGCACCCTCAGGAGCACTGTCCTCCAGGACAACACTAGCACCCTCAGGGCGCTGTCGCTCAAGACAGCCCCGTCCAAACCACCCATCTTATTTTCCCAGCTGTCATTCCATGTTGACATGTCTATCAAGAAGGATATTTTATTGGTGTTCTTGTCTTTTAAGAACATAAGAAAGAAGGAACACTGCAGCAGGCCTACTGGCCCATGCGAGGCAGGTCCAAATCTCCAACGGCTTAAGCCAATGCCCCGACCCAGCCAGGTCAGGTTACATTCACTTAAGGAAGGAACACTGCATCTGACCTAGCACAAGCTAGTCAGGACCAACTCACACCCAACCGCACCCACTCATATAATTGTCTAGTTGACCACCTGGTCAGCCGACCACCTGGTCAGGTCACTTCCACTTAAGGAATTAGTACAGCTACTGACCTGGTAGTACAACTAGTCAGGTCCAAATTCACACCCATCCACACCCCACCCATGTATTTATCTAACCTATTTTTAAAACTACACAACGTCTTAGCATCTATGACGGTACTCGGAGTTTGTTCCCTCATCCACAACTCTATTACCAAACCAGTGCTTTCCTATATCCTTCCTGAATCTGAACTTTTCCAACTTGAAACCATTGCTGCGAGTCCTGTCTTGGCTGGATATTTTCAGCACCTATTTACATCCCCTTTATTTATTCCTGTTTTCCATTTATACACCTCAATCATATCCCCCTTAATTCTACGCCTTTCTAGGAGTGCAGATTCAGGGCCCTCAGTCTATCCTCATAGGGAAGATTTCTGATACATGGGATCAACTTTGTCATCCTCCTTTGTACGTTTTCCAGTGCATTTATATCCATTCTGTAATACGGTGACCAGAACTGTGCAGCATAATCTAAATGAGGCCTAACCAAAGATATATAGAGTTGTAGAACAACCTGAGGACTTCTATTATTTATACTTCTTGATATGAAGCCAAGGATTCTGTTAGCTTTATTGCGAACACTTATGCACTGTTGTCTTGGCTCAGATTACTACTAACCAGAACTCCTAAATCCTTCTCGCAATCACAAGTAATAAGATCTACATTATTCAGCTTATATGTGGCATGGTTATTGTCCTGCCCAACATTTAGAACTTTGCATTTGTTTACATTAAACTGCATCTGCCACTTCTCCGACCACTGCATCAGTCTATTCAAATCATCCTGGAGTGCTCTAATGTCCTCATTTGAATGAATTGGACGGCCTATTTTGGTGTCATCAGGAAATTTACTTATGTTACTATTTATTCCCTCATCTATGTCGTTTATGTAAATTGTAAACAACAGGGGGCCCAAAACTGACCCCTTTGGAACACCGCTTGAGACGCGCCCCCATTCTGATTTCTCTCCATTTATGCAAACTCTCTGCCGCCTATTTGTCAACCATGCCTCTACCCAGGAAAAAATTTCTCCTGCTATGTAATTTTCTCATACAGGTGTATCTCGTTTGGGCAGACCCAAAAACATCTCTGAGTTTATGTCAAGTGTGGTCACTGGTTGAAAATTCATTGACCACAGAGATTGCAAGCAATCCAGGCCTGTTTTCGTCCCTTATCCTTTCTACAGACTACACAGATCTTCATGGTGGTGGTCATCTTACAACACTTGACAACTCTCCTAGCTAGCTAGTCTATAATTTCTCGAAGTATTTAGTTGTTTTTAACAGTTCTTCCGATTTGGCTTATTTCCAACGAATCCGTTTGAATCCGGACCTTTGTTGACTTATTTCTTGGACGAATCCGGGCGAATCCGGTTTGTGGCTCACTGTAATTTTTTGTTTTCTATTAACACCTTAAAAGTAGATCTGTCTATTTGTATTGTATCTATTTGTTGTAGTTGCTGTTTGGGTGTTTAATGAGGGCGTGTGAAACCCCGTCAGCTTATGAATCTGGTCAGAGGATACCTTGTTTTCAACGAATACGTTTGAATCCGGTCGTTGGTTCACGTGTTTCTTGGACGAACCCTGGCGAATCCGGATTAGTGGATCACTTATTTTGGAAGTATCCAGTCGGTGATTTTGGACTAGCACATGAAAAGGACTACTGGAAGAATATTTAACAGAGTAATATGTGTTCAGTTTGATATAAAAAAAGTATAACTTGCGTGTTGGAACAGCCGTGGCTTCTGAAGATGAAGATTGCTGGAGGAATATTTGATTTTCGTTGTGTATATTGCGACCGCTGCTAACTACAGGTTTAGTGTATTACCACAAACTGTATACGTCACTTTATCACAATAAGTTACTAGTTAATAGCTACGGCAACACTGTATATAATATAATCCTATTTACTGACCTTCTTTCACTGATTACACACTGATTTTACTTTATCTTTCTTGGGTGACACATGTGACTGAGTAGCCTTTTGTGTGTGTGTGTACTCACATATTTGTACTCACCTATTTGTGGTTGCAGGGATCCAGACTCAGCTCCTGTGTGTGTGTGTGTACTCACCTAGTTGTACTCACCTAGTTGTGGTTGCAGGGTCGAGTCACAGCTCCTGGCCCCGCCTCTTCACTGGCCGCTACTGGGTCACTCTCCCTGCGCCATGAGTTTTATCATACCTCTTCTTAAAGCTATGCATGGAACCTGCCTCCACTACATCGCTTCCCAAACTATTCCACTTCCCGACCACTCTGTGACTGAAGAAATACTTCCTAACATCTCTGTGATTCATCTGAGTCTTCAACTTCCAACTGTGTCCCCTTGTTGCTGTGTCCCATCTCTGGAACATTCTGTCTTTGTCCACCTTGTCAATTCCTCTCAGTATCTTATATGTCGTTATCATGTCCCCCTATCTCTCCTGTACTCACCTAATTGTACTCATCTAATTGTGGTTGCAGGGGTCTAGACTCAGCTCCTGGCCCCGCCTCTTCGCTGTCCGCTACTGGGTCTCTGCTCTCCCTGCTCCATGAGCTTTATCATACCTTGTCTTAAAACTATGTATGGTTCCTGCCTCCACTATATCTTTCTCTAGACTATTGCACTTCCTGACTACTCTGTGGCTGAAGAAATGCTTCCTAACATCCCTTTGACTCATCTGAGTCTTCAGCTTCCAGTTGTGTCCCCTTGTTTCTGTGTTCCCTCTCTGGAACATCCTGTCACTGTCTACCTTGTCGATTCCCCGCAGTATTTTGTATGTCGTTATCATGTCTCCTCTGACCCTTATTTCCTCCAGTGTTGTTAGTCCTATTTCCTCAACCTTTCTTCATAGAACAGACCCTGAGTTGTGGAACTAACCTTGTCGCAAACCTTTGCACTTTCTCTAGTTTCTTTACGTGCTTGACCAGGTGTGGGTTCCAGACTGGTGCTGCATATTCTAGTATGGGCCTGACGTACACAGTGTACAGTGTCTTGAACGATTCCTTTTTAAGGTAACGGAACGCTAATCTTAGGTTTGCCAGTCGCCCATATGCTGCCGCAGTTATCTGGTTGATGTGTGCCTCCGGAGACGTGCTTGGCGTTATACTCACCCCAAGGTCTTTCTCCTTTGCCGAGGTTTGTAGCCTTTGTCCGCCTAGCCTGTACTCTGTCAGCGGTCTTCTTTGCCCTTCTCCGATCTTCATGACTTTGCATTTGGTGGGATTGAATTCGAGAGCCAGTTGCTAGACCAGATGTCAAGCTTGTCCAGGTCTGTTTGAAGTCCTGCTTGGTCCTCTTCCGATGTGATTCTCCTCATTAATTTCACATCATCTGCGAACAGAGATACTTCTGAGTCTATCCCGTCCGTCATGTCATTTACATATACCAAAAATAACACTGGTCCTAGGACTGACCCCTGCGGTACACCGCTCGTCACAGCCGCCCACTGTGATACCTCAATGTGATACCTCATCCTGTGTGTGTGTGTTTCCTCCATGATATGTTTTTACATCAACTTCAACATTTCTCTGGCGAGAGAGAAGAGGGCGAGGCAGTGTCAAGTTTTACCTTAGGTAACATTATCGGTGACGCTCCTCAAACACATGGCAAGTAAGATGCACAGACAATGTCTAATGTTATAAAGTTCCCGACTTAGATGTCTAAGAGGAGACGACACAGTTATTTTGTCACTGTTGAAGATTGACCACTGAGGTTAGATGGCTAACTGCGATAATTTAGATGATTTAGATGACAGAGGTCACTGAGGTGGGTTAGAGAATTGACTGAGCCGAATTACGTAAATTGAATGAATGTTGAAGGGTACTAAGATGACTGACTGACACGACTTATTTAATGAATACATTGCGTCACTACACTTTGTTGGCTTACTAAGGTTAAGTAACCGTTTGACGTAACCTACTGAATTAATTGTTTTAGGTAATAAACTGAGGTGATTTAAGTGACTTAGCTGATTTGACTAAAAGGATTGAAGTGACTGAGGTGACAAGCTTGAAAAAAAGCTAATTGATATATCTGAGAAACAATCTTTCAAAAACAATATCTCAACAAATATTTTTTGAAAGGTAACAGGAAAGAGCATTGTGCGAGGAATAGTTGACTCTTAGAAGAGTGGAGTAAAACTCAGATTATTATTATTATAATCAAAAGAAGCGCTAAATCACAAGTAAAGCATCAATGTGATTTGAGTATGTACAACTTGCTAATTTCACTGAAACATTGTGTCTGGGATTTTTAATATGCAGCAGGTAAAGATAATTATTAGTTTTAATTTATGTAGTTGTACGAACACGTTTATAACAGTCGTTTTTAAACACTTCAGCAAGAAGGAAATTGAAATTAATGGTGATGTCATGCTTAAAAGCTATGTGTAGAGTGAATATTATGAATATAATTAGAATCATGAAGAAACATAAAAATCTGATGACGGTTTGGGGTTATCAAAGGCCAAATTCTGACTGTTGTGGGGAGAGTTTTGAAGTGGGTTACTCATTTTGGGAGGATGGAGCAGAATTGGATGCCAAGAGGGTGAGAATATCTGTAGAAAGAGAAAAGATCATTCAAGGAAGGGTTGTAGAAAGTGGGTAAAAGAGGTTTGGAGTGCTAATTGCATATTTATATATATATCCAGCAGGCGTGTGGAAGTGTGTTAGATCGGAGTGCGTAAAGAAAACCGTTTTTTTGGTGGAATGGAGAGCGTTGAAGTGGGATAAAGATAACAGGGGTCTCAACAGTGAAAGGGTTAAGAAGAATTTTTAAGAAACCACATTTTCATATTTGCGTCTTAGAGGTGGGAAGTATAGTTCCTTCACTCTGAAGAAGAGGTGTGAATATTGCAGATCAAAATATCTGTGAAACGTGTTAGTTTCATTTCTCTGGATACAAAGCTATTGAGGGAGTGATGGGGAGCCACCCAACCTGCATGGGAGACTGCAGATGTATTAAAAGCGCTATATCCTTGTTGGATTTTCAGAACAAATAATGGGGGAGGCCTCATCGTCCATCCATTAATATAAAGAGAAAAAGCATATTCGCACAGCCAGGATTACCAAGAGAGGAAAGCTGATAATTTACTGGGGTTCCACAGCAACTTAATTGTGGTGCATCTACAATATAGATCAGTTTATCTCTGGTAACACAACTGTTTTCTTTTTTCGAATGCATTCGTTTAAACCTTCAGAGCAAGCGCCTCATCTATTGAACTTGAAAATTTCAACACCGGTTTATTGTAGCTAGAAAAGGCTCTTGCAACTATTGTCATAAGCAGAGGCCCTCTGATATCCTCTTTAGACCTAAAAGCAATATTGATTTCAGTGTGATAACTCGAGAATATGTGCTTCCTACGAGGTAGAAGGTTTATGCAAATAACAAACTGCAGTTTGTTATTTGAAATAACAAACTGCAGTTTGTTATTTGAAATAACAAACTGCAGTTTGTTATTTCATTAAAAACCCCTTGCTCCTGGATGCATATTCCATCATTTACAGCATCTGCCACATTGCCCCCTATCCACCCTATCATACGCCTTTTCCAAATCCATAAATGTCACAAAAACTCTTTACCCTTATCTAAATACTGTTCACCTATATGCTTCACTGCAAACACTTGGTCTACACACCCAATACTCTTCCTAAAGCCCCTTGTTCATCTGCTATCCTGCTCTCCGTCTTACTCTAAATTCTTTCACTAATAACTTTACCATGCACTTTACCAGGAGTACTCGACAGAATTATTCCCCTATAATTTTTACACTCTTTTGTCCACTTTGCTTTTATACAAAGGAACTATGCATGCTCTCTGCCAATCCATAGGTACCTTACCCTTTTCCATTCATTTATTAAATAAAAGCACTAGCCACACTAAAACTATATCCTCACCTGCTTTTAACATTTCTGTCTTTATCCCATCAATTCACACTGCTTTATCCCCTTTCATTCTACCCACTGTCCCACGCACTTCTCCTACACTCACAACTGGTTCTTCCTCATTCCTACAAGATGTTATTCCTCCTTGCCCTAAACACGAAAATACAGATTTCCTATGTTCATCAACATTTAACAATTCCTCAAAATATTCCCTCAATTTTCACGATACCTCTGACTCACTGTTTAATAACTCTCTTCTCCTATTTTTCACTAACAAATCCATTCGTTCCCTAGGTTTTCTCAACTTAATCTCACTCCAAAAACGTTTTCTTATTTTCTACAAAATTTGTTGATAACATCTCACCTACTCTCTCATTTGCTTTCCTTTTACATTGCTTCACCAATCTCTTAACCTCTCCTTTTCTCTCCATATACTCCCTCCTTGCACCACTTCTACTTTGTACAAACCTCTCATATGCTAATTTTCTTCTCTTTTTACCAGTCCACTAATCGCTCTTCTTCAATCCAGCACCCACTCTCCTGTAACTAGAAACTTTTCCTGAACACGCTAACACTATATTCTTAAACTTACCCCATTGCCTATACTCACACTAGCCCATTATATATATATATAATATATATATATATATATATATATATATATATATATATATATATATATATATATATATATATATATATATATATATATATATATATAGGATGGGGTCCACCTCTGTGTACATTGTGGGACCCATAGCCTCAGAGAAGTGGATAAAAAGGCTTCAAGGAAGAATATTTAGATTTCTTTCTGAAGCCATTTGAATATTCCACTTCCCCTACCACCCCATCTTTTGGTTGTGTATAAACTTTATTACAAGACAAAATACATTGACAAAATACATTGACAAGAATACAATAGGAGTAAAACAACATACATAACTCAGAGCTACATGTCAAATACTTAGTCCAGCTCTCCGGCAGTGAGCCGTGTGCCCAGAATGCTGCAGGCTTTTCCCTCTGGATCGCAACACTGAGTCTCTGAAAGAGGAAGCTGGTCGCCCTGTGGTCCTTGGTTTATATGATGAGTTTTCACCCAGCTCTTTGAGAAACTTTAGAGCACACTTGCCCCATGCTCCATTTGTCTCCGACCCTATTGGGGTAAAGTTATAGCAAGGGGAAGGCCTTTATATTTGCGAGTCTTCTGGGTCTCCCCGTGGCTCGCAGCTCCACCCTTCGGCTACGGAGTATGGCAAGTAGTTGTCTGCCATTGTGCAGCACAGGTGTAGTCCCAAGCAATCTGCTTACCATCCTTCCA
The DNA here is from genome assembly GCA_009830355.1 of Cherax destructor. Classification (NCBI taxonomy): domain Eukaryota; kingdom Metazoa; phylum Arthropoda; class Malacostraca; order Decapoda; family Parastacidae; genus Cherax; species Cherax destructor. The sequence goes on from WNWK01027244.1 coordinate 17,088, forward strand.
GGGTAGCATAGTGGCTCCATCCGGATGCTTTTGACTTCCATCAGACCTCTGCACTTGGGGTTCCTGTTGAGCTGGGTAACGGGCTGTGGCGAGGCTTCTCTTTATGATATCATTGACCTCTTCATGTCTAGCATACTTCCCTTCTATGTGTGACATACGAGACCATGAAGTCCAAATTGATCAGCCGTCGCCCTGCCGCAAATACACCTATGTTCGGTGACTATGGGGGCGGCTAGGCGAAGCGCAACACCAATCCGAATGGCCTTTGGGTCGAGTCGAGTCCCCAGAGAGGAATTGGGAACAGCTAGAAGGCATTATGCCGCCCCTCCACCACATTTACCAAAACACAAACACATACCATGAACGATTATAATATATATATTTGCACACTTTCTTTGGTTTTAATACTTGGTGCTCCCGTCCTTTACACTTGATCACGTAACTCAGCCATGTAGGGAGAGTCTCACTCCAATTCTTGAGGGTTTGGAGAGGTATATTATTCCATGCCTCATGTAGAGCAGCCTCCAGTCGCAGGATGGAACTGATATCCTTGCCCAGTAAACTTCGTTTCACTATTGACCAGAGGTTCTCAATAGGGTTTAGGTCTGGGGAGTTCACTGGGCAGTCCTTAAAGAACCTCACTTCACAGTCTTTAACCACTGAACTATAGATTTGGTGGTATGACATGGTGCACCGTCCTGCATAAAACCGTAGCCCCACACTTGTCAAACGCCTCAGGTAAATTGCCACACAATAAGTCCAGGTAATTATACTGGTTCATATACTAGTTTTTGGGAAGCACAATGAGTTCATCAACACTCTGAACACTAAAACACCCCCAAACCATGAGCAAGTCTGGGTGTTTGGTGGTCCCACAGGTGTAGCCTCGGTCTAGCGGGTCACTACCTCTGGGCCGGTACACATGACCCCCACGGTTACAGGTGACGGTGAAGGTTGCTGCATCACTCCAAAGTACTTCATACCACTATTGAGGAGTCCAGTGAAGATATTTCTTTGCATAATCCAGCCTACGTTTCTTCTGTGGCTTGGAGAGGATCGGTTTCTTAACCTGGCAGTGATTGTAGCCCAGTTCTGATACACGTCTGTTAACAGTTCTTACAGACACCTCTGAGAAAAGATGTTGGTTCTTTTCTTTTATTTCTCCAGCAGTTATTTTAGGTGTACTCTGACTGCTTCTTTAACACAGTTAAGGAACAAACAGATGTCTTCTTCTGACGGGCTAGGCCGAGGTTTGGCAGACGGTTACTCGACACCGCCACCAGCCTTGAATCATTGCACCCAGTTCCTCACTGAATGCTCACAGACACCAACATTCTGCACTATTTCTTTCATCTGGTGCCCATCTTTGTGAAGCCCTATGATTTGAGTTATAGTTTTAGGCGTAAAGACTTCCTTTTACCCAAAATCAAACATGTATAGCTCCAAAACTAAAGGGAACACCGGACAAAAGATGGGGCAGATGAGAGACAAAAGTGCAACACTTCCTCTCACTATGGGAGCCACGTGAGCACTGAGGAGTCACTGGAGTGTGGCGGCAGGTCGTGACGTCATGCTAACAGCTGCTACCCGACATACTGCACCGACGAAAAGACCCCCTGTATGGTAGGCCTTGGATTTCCGTCACGGCATTATGCTGGGGCGCTCACCCGGCATATGTAGCACCAGTAAGCCTACATGCCTAGTTCCCATAGTTTACCCTAGAGGGCAAGCGGGTGGGCATGCCAGCCTTCCCATCCCTGCCTCTCTCTCACTTTTTTGTCCAGGCATCCTAGAGTCACAAGGCCTACTCCTCTCCCTCGCATGGGCATTGCCCTCCCCGGGGCCCTGGGCACAAACACTCTGCCTGTGTACCCATTGATATCACAATTAAAGTAAGAAGCCTCCGAAGTCTTGTCATTTGGGTACCCCGCCTGCAACAACGACGAACCGCCTCCCCTATAAATGGTGACAGCGGAGCCTCGTAGCAGATGTGTTTGCCCGGAGAGAGGAAGGAAGGGGAATGAAATTGTCGTCACTTCATCTCCCTACACAAGAAGCATCCGTCTCTCAACGAGTTATCCTGATGTTGTGTCTGCAAGTCTTATCATCCAGACACAAATATAAGCGGTTCAGGCCGAAATTTGCCGAATTTCGTCGAGAAATAAAGTGGCATCACTTGGAATTCACAGCACCCCCACGCTGTTCTCAAGTCACGTGTTCAGCGTTACCAGGGGTCTGCTGTTGTTTTCAGCTCACCCGGAAATTTTCAGCAAGTCAGAGGTGATTTTGTGGAAATTTTCAGCGTGTTTGGGTGAGAGAAGGTGGCGGGGGGCCCTGGCTCTCACCATACACGTCCCACTCACGCCACCACTCTCCAACACTATGCCCCCTCCCTTTCTGCTGTGTATTTTTGTGAATTCAGTGTGAATTTTTGGCCAGAGCTGTGTATCAGATGCCCAAATCCTGCACCATCCTCAATGAGTTGTTTGTAGAAAATGGCCCCAGCCATGATCACCCCCCATGAGTCCCCCTCAAACACCGCCCCCAACCAACCAACCCTAACGGGGAAGGGACACCCCAGCCCCTGCAGCACAATCTGTTGCACAACCCCCCTCCATTGAGGCTGCCCCTAATGACCATCCAGGTTCCAACACTACTCCGTGTGAGACGCTGCTGGGCCAAACCCAATGTAATGTCCCCCATGTCCGCAGATGACGAGTCTGATGGCCCAGCACACCTGGGAAAAAGTAGATTCTGATGTCTCGGGGTCAGTGGACGAGTCTGATTTGTCAACAGATTTCCATTACCAACAACATCGGGAAGATTTCCCATTCTCTTCTCAGAAAACCACCCAAGACTTCCCCTTTTTCCCCAAAAAACCCAGTGGTGCGCACACAACCTCTAGTAGACCATCAAACATCTATCCTCTGTATACAGCACCACGGCTAAACATGAAAAATAATGGGGATCACAATTTTCAAATCAACATTCATCACGTCTTCAACAACCGCTACCTCCTTGAAACAGAGCAATGCAACCACAATCCAGCATTATCCTTCTGAACGAAACAGCAGCCTGATCTGACCAACATATAAAACCCCCTGGTTACTCAATACTTGAAAATACAGGGGCCCTACAGTGGAGGGCCACCCTAGTGAAGCAGGGATACGTTTCCCCAAACATCCATGGGGGCGAGGACAACATCCTAGAAAAATAACTTTTGACCAGACAGCCGAAATAAGTCCACCCCCTTCACAGGTTACTCAGAGAAATGTTCCTACAGTCCTAGCAGGGAATTTAACGCCCACCACCCTGCCTTTCAAATTTGGGGCCGCCCACAAAGGAAACAACTTTTCAATCTAATGGCGGCAAAAAATTTATCGTTCCAGGGCCCATTCTTTAAATCGTTTTTAAACCCCCCCCGGTAAACCCGACGTGGTGCCACCATCAGGGATTGTGACCTGTTCCCCTGCAGAGTCTCCCAGGTGGTAACGTAGGATCAGACCACATCCCCGCATAATCAACTCCAATCTACACCATTCCAAAAACCCCCCCAAACCAACCTAAAACACTATTCGCCCCCTTTGGGCTACTTAGTAAACAACCATACTATTTCTCTTAGAACCAGCCCTCCACGGCAATAGATGAGGCGATCAACTCCCCCCACGAAAAGAATAACTGAGGCCACAGAAGAGTTGCGAACTAAAACTTCCAGGATCTACCAACAGTATAAAACCAACCCGGAAAAAAAGACAACATGAATAATTACCAAGCTGAATGTAGTAGGCACTTCCACACAGGAACCCACACGGGTGGTACTCCAAAGGATGGGAAGGGGAATTTTTGCCCCAATCACCCAGCACAAAAAAAGTAATATGGAAAACCTTTTCCCAAGTTAACCAGTATAAGCACTGCCCAGAACAATTCTGGAGTAAGATCCGTAGGTTGGGGGGAAACACCACCACACAGCACCTTTCACACTCCTTCACCGACGTGGACGGTGAGGAAGTGACTACCCTGCTCGATGACCCTAAGACCAATTAAGATGATGGGTGAAGTGTGGGAAAATTCTCCCACAATGACGCAGAAAATTTAACAATAACCACTACCTGTGTTTCAACCAATGGCGGACAAAAATGGGAAGACTTCCACCCAATACCATTAATAGATACATCTCCGAAACGAGCACCTTCCACCAGGCCAAATTCCCTCAGGAAAAGACCCAAGTCATTGGCCAAATGAGAAATAAGACCCCCGGCCCTTAGGCATAACAGTAAAAAAACTCAAATACCTACCCGAAAAAAAATGTCTCTGTTAAACGTCTTTAATGTGTCCTGGCTTTGGCCACTTCCTTGTAAATTCAAGAACCCAAAAATGAGCTTCATCCAAAAAACCAAAAGGACAACCAAACCGAAAACACAGACCCATTTTCTACTAGAAGTCACTGGCAAAGTCTTCGAAAAATCATCTCCAACAGACTGAACTACTACATGGGGTTTAATCACCCCTTCACCGAAAAAACAGTTTTTCAGGTCCCACCGCGGAATACAGCATTTTCAACATCATCTTTGATGGGTAGACAGCCTGAGGAAACAAGGAAACCTTGCCCTAATTGCAACTGGGGGCATTCACAAAGCCTTCGACAGCCTATAGCACGATGGTCTTATATTCAATCTTGCCGACCTACCAGACAACAATTGGACCTTTCTTAGGCTCATATTCAATTTCCAAAAAGCAGAAGCATCATCCCCAACTTCAATGGCTAAACAGCAGTACCATTCACTCCGACAGCTGGAGTACCACAAGGCTCATGCCTCCACAACCTGAACACAATGATACCATCAACACCCAATATGCAGACGATGTTATTCATGAAAGTGCCATCCACCCCCATGTCAGGAGCATCCAAGCACAGAAGAGTAATAGAAATAATGAATGAGGAATTACGAAGAACAGCTAACTGGGAAAAAAAATGGAAATCCAACTAACCCAGAAAAGTCCTCATCAGCACCATCGGCTGACTCCCATCTACCATAGAAGACAGAGGAGGTATCTCCATAAGAGGTTCACGTATCGCTATCAGAAACCCAAACAAGATCCTGGGTACGAGATCGACAGATTGCTTCACTCCACATCTCACATCACCAAAAAGTGAACCTAGCTAGAGCCCGCCTGGGTCAACTATTCAGATTAAAAGAAGTCCCTCACCATCAATAAGCACCTCTATAAGAAGATGATCAGACCTTTGCTGGAATACCCTTGCGTATCCATATCACTAACAACTAAAACCAACATGCTACAGCTTCAACGTGTCCAGAACAGAACCCTCCGCTTTATCACTGGCACCAGATTCAGAGACAGAATCAAGATGGAAGACCTGCATATACAATAGGAAATCGCTGCAATTAATGTAAGGATAGACAAACTAAAGAAGAGACTACTATATGACATGCAGGAACTCTATGTACCTGACAGGAAAACCCTCCCCACCCAATTAATACCACCGACTACATCATCAGCACACCCCCCCACTGAAAATAAAGATTGACCCTACAACAAAGAGTCAAGTGTTTCATTCACAACTTCCACGACCAAGGATCCTGAGTACCTCCCCGATGAATTAGAAGAGTGGATACCCCCCCTGAACCATTCTACGTCCAACAACAAAGATAAATGCTCCCCATTTTGGGTGACCTACCTTTACCAAGCTACACCTTACAATTAACCTTGTAACATTCACAAACATCGTACGAAAGGACACTACCTCAGAAACTGCTTAGCCAACTTTCACACTTTCTGAGGTTTTAATACTTGGTGCTGCGTCCTTTACACTTGATCACGTCTCTCAGCCATGTAGGAAGACTCTCACACCAATTCTTGAGGGTTTGGAGAGTATATTATTCCATGCCTCATGTAGAGCAGCCTCCAGCCGCGGATGGAACTGATATCCTTGCCCAGTAAACTTCGTTTCACTATTGACCAGAGGTTCTCAATAGAGTTCAGGTCTGGGGAATTCCCTGGGGAGTAATTAAAGAACCTCACTTCACAGCCCTTAAGTCACTGAACTCCAGATTTGGTGGTATGACATGATGCACCATCCTGCATAAAAACTGTAGCCTCTCACTTGTAAAACGCCTCAGGTATATTGTCACACAATAAGTCCAGGTAATTATACTGGTTCATATACTAGTTTTTGGGAAGCACAATGAGTTTAACACTGAGCACTGAAACACCCCAAACCATGAGTGAGTCTGGGAGTTTGGAGGTCCACAGGTGTAGAGTGGGTCTAGAGGTCACTACCTCTGGGCCGGTACACATGACCCCACAGTTACAGGTTACTGTTACAGGTTTGACCACACTAGTGTAGCACCTCATGTTACTTGTCACCCGGTGTGACCGTGCCCCGCGCGCTTGACAGCTGACATTAGTCAGATCAGGCGTCAGTTCAAGCGTCCGAGCCCCTTGTACAGGAAGCTCTTTATGTTCGCAACTCGTAATGCGCTGCTGAATCGTACCCACGACGATTCTCCCATCAAGACTCGTTTCCACTTCACTGCCAGACCGTCAGAGTGCAGTTATGTGTAGACGACCAGTCTGAGGACGCTTAGACTAACCTCTGCTGTAACTTCAACTGTCAAGAGAATGACACTCCTCCAGATGTTTCGCCGAGTCATCTCTGCCACGACTCACTATGCACTGCCAGCAGTGACAGCCCCAGCGACAGTACCAGTAGAGAAATGTCCTGGGGTCGCTTGCCAGAAGTCCTGTCCAGTTGCGACTACTGGACGATGCCTCACTCGAGGACACCAGCAGGTTGTGCCCCAGGTAGAGTGAACCCTGCAGCTACTATACGATGACTGCTTCACTGTCCCAGAGGAACCATACCCTGTTACGTCACAGCTAAGCCACAGCGATGTCTCCTGTGTTGCACTATCTGTCCAGACGCAGGAAGGGTGCAATGATGTCCATTGACGCTCACTGTCTTAGACCACGAAGCACACCTTTTTTCTTCCCCCCTGACTTTCCTAAACCGACCCTACCCGCCTTCACCCCACTTCAGATTTATACAATCTCAAATTCATTCTATTTTCTAGATGCCTCAAAGGTGATGGGGCCAGATAACATCTCTCCATGGGTCCTGAGAGTGGGAGCAGAGGGGCTCTGTGTACCACTAACAACAACACATCTATCGAAACTGGGTGACTACCTGAGGTATGGAAGACAGCAAATGTACTCCCAATTTTTAAAAAATGAGACAGGCATGCAGCACTAAACTACAGACTAGTATCACTGACTTGCATAGTATGCAAAGTCATTGGAGAAGTTATCAAGAGAAGAGTGGTATAGCACCTAGAAAGGAATGAGCTTATCTGCGAGAACCAGCACAAATTCAGGGACGGTAAATCCTGGTCACAAACCTCCTGGAATTCTTTTGACAAGGTTACAGCAATAGACCAGAGACAGAAAGGTTGGTAGATTGCATTTTCATGGACTGATAAATGCTTTTACAGTTTCACACAAGGCATTAATGCAGAAGCTTTAAGGAGCAGGTAGGTATAACAAGGAAGGCACTGCAATGGATCAGAGAATGCCTGACAAGAAGGGAACAGGGTAGGGACGTGACGAGGAGTCGGGTGAGCACCGGCGTTTGGGGGCCCAGGGATCAGTTCTAGGACCGGAGATGTTTCTGGTATATGTGAACGACATGACGGAAAAGTCTCAGAAGTGTCTCTGTTTGCAGACGATGTGAAGTTAATGAGGAGAATTCAGTCAGAGGAAGACAAGGAAGGATTCAAAGGGATCTGACAGGCTACAGGCCTGGTCTAACAACTGTCTCCTGGAGTTCAACCCCACCAAGTGCAAAGTCATGAAGATCGGGAAGGTCAAAGAAGGCCTCAGACAGAATGCAGCCTAGGAGGCCATTAAGTACAAACCTCACTCAAGGAAAAGGATTTTGTTGTGAGTATAATAACGAACATATCTCCTGAGGCCCAACATAAACCAAGTAACTGCCAGCATATGGGAGACTAGCAAACCTAAGAATAGTTTTCCCTATATCTCAGTAAGGAGTTTTCAAGAAATTACGGAAATGCAAAGGTTTGCAACGAGACTTTTCCCCGGAGCTAAAGGCATGTCCTACGAGGAGAGGTTAAGGAAAATTGACCTTACGACACTGGAAGTCAGGAGGGACAGGGCGACATTATAACAACATATAAAATACTTAAAAGGAATAGACAAGGTGGAGAGATATAAGATGTTTCAGAGATGGGACACAGCAAGAAGGGTCATAGTTGGAAGATGAAGACTCAGATGAGTCACAGAGATGTTAGGAAGTATTTCTTCAGTCACAGAGTTGTCATGCAGTGGAATAGTCTGGAAAGTGAGGTGGTGGAGGCAGGGTTTCCCTACATAGCTTCAAGAAGAGTGAGTGACCCATTAGCGACCAGTAAAGAGGCGGGGCCAGGCGCTTGAATCGACCCTGAAGTGGGACACAAGGTTTCGAGAATCTTTGTGTTTTTAGGCGTCATTAGCTTCTAGAGAAGCCAGCGGTAGTGACAGGGTCATGAACAACCTACAAGTGATAAAACCAAAATTATTAGCTAAAAAAGGGGAGAGGGAAGATGAATTATACAACAAAATTTGAAGTGCCAAATCGTTAGAGGCCTAGCAGGCACCTGTTGCCACACAAATTTCAAATATACAAAGTACAAAGAGAGTGACGAAAGTCAGAAGGTCAAGAATTAAAAAGGTTGGTTAAAAAAGCAAACTATGGGTAAACAGGAGTGTGACAAAGTTAACAAGAAAATGAAGAAAAACAAAAAAAATATAACCAGGGGAAAGGGGGCATGCAGTAGGCCTAGGAAGTGGTGACGCATAGAGGTTGTGTGTCATTATAAATAAGTGTAACTTACCAAAAGTGAAGTGTAATTGACCAAAAGTGAAAAGTGAAAATACATGAAGGATTTCGAAAAAGTCTTGAGGTCACTCCTGCCAGCTATTATCTGAATTAGAGTAAAAAAAAATTGATAAAGTGGAGATAGGGTTAATGAGTGTGAAGTGTGAGGGACACCATCAAAACACACACACACACACACACACACACACGTGTTCAGGCACTGTAAAACTGAGTTTGAAGGCATTAGTATTATAATTATTAGATTTACTAGTATTAGATAATATTTTTTTTGTAATATTGATATTGAATGATGAGTATTTCTAGGAAAAACATTGATGCGACGCATAAAAAAAACACGTACATACGTACAAGGTTTTACACCTTCTGAAAGCTATTCACTTTCCCCCCCTCTCTCAACATATACACACCAACAAGCAAAAGGTCTCCCCTCACGGTCTCCTCCCTCAAGGTTTCCCCCCCTCATGGACTCCCCCCCTCAACCCCACTTGGCCCACCAAC
>WNWK01027245.1:0-26500 GCA_009830355.1 Cherax destructor
TGAAATGCAGCTACCACCCCAGCCCCACCCTGGGGTCGACAGAACACCAGACGATGCCATATTGTCTGTTCCCTCAGGTAGAGACTCGGAGTGGACAAAAAAATGAGAATATAGAGATCAAATAAAAAGGGAAAATAACTAGAATATGGGAGAATAGACAGTAGCGGTCTATTCTCTTGGGAGTATGCTGCCACCACCTACTCTTTTAATAGTGGAAGGGATAAAAGAAACGATAGTCATAGGAGAAGGGAGGAAAACATGGAGTTTGGGTTAGAGCAGGAGAAAACCCAGTGATAAATAGTACAGGATAGTTATAATAAGATAGGGGTCCCGATAAGTACTGGCTCTTAGGGTAGCATGGCCTGAAACCACGAGCAGTAGGCACCTTATCAAGGTGCCTTCGCCTGTATAGGGAGCGCCTCTCTCTTTCTAGTTTGCATCTTCTCCTCCTTTTCCTTAAGGGAATTTGCCTTGAGCAAACCTCAAGTACCACAGAAATATTAACCCAAAAAAAAATTCTAGCAACAAATACTTAATTCTTATTAGCAGGACTGGCTTACTGCTGTCAAAACCACCTCCCCACATAGTTCTCAAGGGACTCCATTGCTTTCCATACTGAGGTTTACATAGTTTTGATACATTCCTGCTTTGGGATACTCCTGAGACCTTCCAAATCCCAGATTACAAGCCTGGTCTGATCCTCCAGGACTATAGTGTTCAAGGTCTTTCTAGCACTCTCCTCTCATCAGTATCTCTGGTGGATCTCTCCTACTTTGGAGGCATATCTTTGGGGGGTGCCTGGTTGCTGCTAAGACTTGTTAGCAGCAGTATAATCAATATGAGAAGTTGAAAAAAGCGTCTTAAGCCGACAAAGGTGTGTGAGTGGTCATGGGAACTCTTCCTCGTGTTCCCTCCCTTGTTTTGAATCGAATCCCTCTCGTGTACACAAACTCTTTAAAAATTTCTACACAAGACGGTCAACTTGCCTCTATAAACCTTATTCCTACTCACAATAATTATTACAATGAATACTAATTCTAGAAAAATAATCAGACACAAAGAAAATTAATGTTATACACTTTTATTTCAGATTGACAAAAATTCTAGAGAAAACATATTGGAACATACAATAACAGAGCAACAGAATGCGAGGGTGGGAATGAAGTGGAATTGTTTTATAGCATCATCTACATAAATAGTAATAATCACAATATTAATAATAATAATAATAATGAAAATTTTCTGAAGCTCATCACTAAAAATTTATACACCACATGTGACCAATTTAATCTGGGAAGGGGTTACTTTATTACACCACTCCACAAAGGGGGCAGTAAAGCAATAGCAAAGAACTACAGACCAATAGCGCTAACGTCCCATATCATAAAAATCTTTGAAAGGGTTCTAAGAAGCAAGATAGCCACTCATCTAGATACCCATCAATTACACAACCAAGGGCAGCACGGGTTTAGAGCAGGTCGCTCCTGTCTGTCCCAACTACTGGACCACTACGAACAGGTTCTAGATGCTCTAGAAGACAAACAGAATGCATATGTTATATACACAGACTTTGCAAAGGCTTTGACAAGTGTGACCATGGTGTAATAACACACAAAATGCGTGATAAAGGAATAACAGGAAAAGTTGGTAGATGGATCTATAATTTCTAACAAATAGAACACAATGAGTAGTAGTCAACAGAGTAAAGTTTGAGGCAGCTAATATGAAAAGCTCTGTTCCACAAGGCACAGTACTCGCTCCCATCCTGTTCCTCATCCTCATATCGGACATAGACAGGGATATAAGCCACAGTGCCGTGTCTTCCTTTGCAGATTACACCCGAATCTGTATGACAGTGTCCACCGTTCAAGACACTGCAAGACACCAAGCAGACATAAACTAAATCTTTAAATGGGCTGCAGAAAACAATATGAAGTTCAATGATGAGAAATTTCAATTACTCAGATACGGAAAACGTGAGGAAATTAAAATCTCATCTGAGTACAAAACTAATTCCAACCACACAATAGAGCGAAAAACTAATATCAAAGACCTGTGAGTGATTATGTCAGAGGATCTCACCTTCAAGGACCATAACACCATAGCAATCGCATCTGCTAGAAAAATGACAGGATGGATAATGAGAACCTTCAAAACCAGGGATGCAAAGCCCATGTTGACACTTTACAAATCGCTTGTCCTATCTAGGCAGAAATATTGCTGCACACTAACTGCATCTTTCAAGGCAGGTGAAATTGCTGACCTTGAAAATGTGCAGAGAACCTTCACCGCACGCATAATTGCGATAAACCACCTCAATTACTGGGAACGCTTGAAGTTTCTAAACCTGTACTCCTTAGAATGCAGGCGGGAGAGATACATTGTTATATACACGTGGAAAATTCTCGAGGGATTAGTACCAAACTTGCACACGAAAATCACTCCCTATGAAAGCAAAAGACTCGGCAGGCGATGTAACATCCCCCCAATGAAAAGCAGGGGTGCCACTAGCACGTTGAGGGACAACACAATAAGTGTCAGGGGCCCAAGATTGTTTAACTGCCTCCCAGCATACATAAGGGGGATTACCAACAAACCCCTGGCTCTCTTCAAGCAGGCACTGGACAGGCACCTAAAGTCGGTACCTGACCAGTTATGCTTTGGTTCGTACATTGGACTGCGTGCGGCCAGCAGTAACAGCCTGGTTGATCAGGCTCTGGTCCAACATGAGGCCTGGTCACAGACCGGGCCGCAGGGCGTTGACCCTGGAATTCTCTCCAGGTAAACTCCAGGTAAACAGTCTGTTAAGTATCATTCTTTCAAAAATTTTACAACTAGTTAAGGAGATTGGTCTAAATGTATCAGGCTGTTGGGGCTTAGGGATAGGCACAATGAGACTATTGGTCCAGGAAGTAGGAAGACCTCCCTCAATGTAACTGGTATTATACAGTTCCAACAAAGGATTATCAGGCACGTGCCTTAGAGTTCTGAGAATATCATAGGTTATACCATCCTCTCCAGGAGCAGTTGATCGACCTTTAATGTGTTATATAATTCATACTCGGTGAAGAGGCAATCACTCTCATCAATATTTTGGCTCATAAAATTAATCAGTTTCAACATTTCTTCAGAAGCACTCTCCAAGTTTTTTTCTAATATGAGATGGCAGGTTTTCATGCCTGGAGATTTTGGACCAGTCATTTATGAGGCCATTTGCTTTTTCAAGTTGAAAGGGATGTGTGGAAAATATTGGTATTTTCCGAAAGTTGTAATTGATAAACTTTCCAATATGAACAGATATCCTTAATGTACCGCTGGTACATGGCGAGTATGAATAGGGAACCATCGTACCAGCGGGAAGAAGCTGGGCAGGGAGGCGAGAGAGGGGAGTGGGCAGTGGAAACGGAGCCTACACGCGGGATTTGAGGTGATGGGATGGCCTGTCAAATTTGGAGATTCCGGCCGCCAAACGGATTTAATTACCTCCTTTCTTAATGTGGAGGAGTATCCAGTGACGCGGTGAATATAAAGTGGGACAATCGGTCCAGTAATAGAACAATAATTGTGAAATAAGGCATGCCACCGGAAAGTGATGCTGTCATAGGCCTATTTGAACTCAGTGAAGCGACCATACGGCAGAATAAAGTCGTAACCCCTGATGCTGGGGGGCTTTCGTCTTAGAAGAGACTGAAATATATTCGATGAACATTGTGAAATGGTGAATATAGTGAAACCGAGTTGTAAATAATCAGGGGGTGATTGTACCGAGCGAGGCTAGCGTGGGTACGCCATACCCCGATCGCCATGTTGGATGCGGAGGAGATGAACTAACATATCGCAAGTTATCTACTCGAAATCCAAGTATCGAGACGGTGAATGTGTATAAACTAGTGGGGCATTAAGCCAGGATATACGTAGTATGTAAAGTTATACGTATAAACAGTACAAAAGGTCGGCATAGTGAGAGGATCTGAATCGCTACCCCGACCAACCACATGTTAACTAACGCCCGGTCTCGTGGGCGTATAAGAGTTCACGGAAATTAACCTTCCTTGACTCGACAGGACAACTCTTACCATCGAGATCGAATCAGATCGCAGGAGGATGTCAACAACGAAACGACTCCCTCATCTAAAGCTAAGTACTCTTCTGTCGTCTTTGTTATTGGCCAATGATATTGTTACGCACAGTAGATGTACTTTAGCTAGGTCAACGATCTACAATGCACCGCTATGATGCTGTTAATTAGGTGAGTGATGGTCATGTTAACTTAATTGTGTGTTCTCTACCTCTCCTCCTACTTGATCAGTTGTTTAATAACCTATACAGTCCACTTAAATTTAATCATACCATAATTATTCATATTATCTACTCAGATTTATTTATACTGGTCCAGAGTGCAGTGGGCTATCGTGAGAATATTGAAGGTACCCCTTGGGTGCGGCCAGGAGTGGGTAAAGTTCTCACATACCTTAAAGGGAATGATTGCAGTAAAATTATACGAGTCGGTCATCTCCCTGGGGGTTTGTTTATTGCAAGTGGCGGTGTCCCAGATAGACTTATCTCCCACAATTCCCCACAGGATGAGCAACATTGCCAGTCTTTTTTCTGGTTATTTTATTTATACTTAAAGAAGTAGACCTATTTAATCCACTAACGAATTGTTCCCATTTATGTTTCCTAAGTTCTTACTTTCTATTTCTTGCATTTGTTAGTGCAGCTTGGAATGTTCTGAGAAGGTCTGGGGTTCTACACTCACGTTATGCTTTACCAATCCTAGCTGCATTTGTTAGATTGCGTAGCTGTGGGTCATTATAGTATTTACATTGGTTTTTATTGTCATTTTTAGTGGAAGGTTTATGTTTTCTTTTCCTGCCAACTTGATCTGTGAGTACAGTCTTAATAGTGGTAACTAGATCATCATTGAATTTTTGTGTGCCAATGGGCTCGTAATTCTTATATCATTGATCCAAGTGGTTAATAAAGTTATCTCTGTACTCTGGGTTGAGAATAAGTTTCCTCCTTCTGAATTTAGCTCCTTGGTTGGTGGAGATATGATCTAGATTGACAGTTGTGAGTCTTGGGAAGTGATCAGATAGAACATCAACTATGCATCGTATATGATGTATTAAATCCAAGGCACAGATCTAGTATGCCACCAGATATGTGAGTGGGCTCAGTAGTGCCTACAATACGAACATTATCATGCTCATTTAGAAATTTCACTAGTTTAGTTCCATTGGTGTTTGTTATAGACCCACCAATATTCTTATGTCTGGCATTAAAGTCTCCAAGTATGAGGGTAGGTTCACTATTGATGCGACCTGGTAAAGCATCAGGTCGAAGCTGGTTCGCTGGGGCATAAAGATTAAAAATGTTTATGGAAAAATCGCCTGCGTATACTCTGACACCATGATACTGCATGTTTACTCGACTCTGCAGGGTAAGGAGTGAATGTGGCAAGTTCTTCTGACATACATCACACAACAGTTGGTTGATCTTAAGTTATAAGCTGCATATCCAGACAACTCTGGTGGAAGTACTCCTTCTTTCAGTCTACATTCCTGCAAACAGATGACATCAATATTCTTGGTTGCACTAATATGATGTAAGTCAGGCAACCGCTTCCTAATGGAAGCAATGTTCCATGAAAAAAATTGTAATATATCCATTGTAGTGAGTTATTACAATCTCTTGTTCATAAGATGGTAAAACTATTATGCTTTGCCTACAGTGTGATAAGATAAGATTTCTTCGGATTTTTAACCCTGGAAGGTTAGCCACCCAGGATAACCCAAGAAAGTCAGTGCGTCATCGAGGACTTTCTGTCTTATTTCCATTACAACACAGGTACCTATTTGCTGCTAGGTGAACATGACAACAGGTGTAAGGAAACGCGTCGAAATGTTCTGGCGTGTTTTGATACAGGGTGGCTCGGTGGGCTGGTGGCTAGAGCTCTCGCTTCACACATGGAGGGCCCGGGTTCGATTCCCGGCGAGTGGAAACATTTTGATGTGTTTCCTTACACCTGTTGTCATGTTCATCTAGCAGCAAATAGGTACCTGGGTTGTTAGTCGACTGGTGTGGGTCGCATCCTGGGGGACAAGATTAAGGACCCCAATGGAAATAAGACAGACAGTCCTCGACGCACTGACTTTCTTGGGTTATCCTGGGTGGCTAACCCTCCGGGGTTAAAAATCCGAAAAAATCTTATTCTTATTAAGCAGGCCGGCAGTTACTGCCTCAGTGTCGAGGCTGCCATTCGTGTCTGTGTGCGATGTCAGTAAGTGCTTCATAGACTTGACAGCCACCTCTGCCCACCTGTTGGACTGCAGGTGGTAAGCTGATGACAGGCGATGTCTCACGCCCCATTGTTGTAGAAGTGACGCCGTCTGTGCTCAATTCTTCTGGTATGCCGAACGTTGCAAAGGAATTGAGAAGGGCTGTGATGAAGCCCCTGGCACCGGACTTAGATGCAACAACATATGGCCAGCCACTGAACCTATCCACAATGACCAAGTACCCAATGCCACGCAACACACAGAAGTCAGCGGCAATGGCTTGGAAGGGGTTGATTGGTACACATGGTTGTACTGGTGGCATGCATGGCTGGGAAGGTGACATTCCCCAGCACGCATGGCACCTGGACCATGTGCCCTCGATATCTCTGGTGATGCTGGGCCAAAAGACGGCACCCTACTGTGCATGCGACTGGTGCCTTGGTGAGCAGCATGAAGTGTCCATAGTACCTCATTCCGAAGTGCCTGTGGTATCACAATCCTGTGGTCCATCATGACGACTTCGTCCACGAGAGATAATCTGTCGTGGTACTGCCAGTATGGTTGCAGTTCCTCGGGTAAGGCATCGCGGGATGGTGGGAACCCAAACTCGACTAGTGGCATGAGCAGTTGGAGGTCATTTTCTGCAGAGGTGCCCCTCTTGACTCTCTCTCATGTGACAGCGTTGAGCGAGTCTGCAGCTGATCTTGCCGCCACCATGAGTAGTGTGTCCAGGTCATCATGGGTACCTGCTGGGAGCCGGACCGGGGACAGAGCGCACAACTCGCTGGCTGTGTCCATCGGGTCTGTGGCTGATGGATATCAAGACGTAGCATCTGCCGCTGGAATAGTCTGGCCAGGCACGTGCACAATCTGGTACTGCCCCATGAGGGTGCACTGTTTGAGTCTGAAGAGCCTCGGATTGGTGATGTCATCTAGTGCCTGATCCCCAAGAATTTTCACAAGCGGCTTGTGGTCGGTCGTTACGATGAGATCTCGGCACCCCATGGTGAAGAAGCGGCTATCCTCCAGTGCCCACGCGACAGCTAAGGCTTCTCCCTCAATTGGTGCATACCGCTTCTCGGCATCCCTTAAGAAGCAAGACCCAGCCAGTGTTATCTTCCAACCATCTGCACAACACCCAGGAATAGCACCGTCACATCTGCAATGTTTCTGGCATAGCCAATATCCCACCCCTGTTCGAGACCAGTCGACGTTGAGGCACGTCCGCCTGCTGGGGTCGAATATCTCGAACCCTGTCGCGATCTCTTTGATGATTGCCTCTTTCGACCAATGGAACGCCTCTTCCAGTTCTGGGTCCCATTTGAAGCTGACCTTAGGGCTAAGGAGCGGTTTGAATGGTGCCATCATGTCCGTGGTCCTGCCGTAGTGCAATACCTGGTTAAACAGCCCAAACCAAGCCCGCACGTCCATAATGTTGGAGAGTCTGGGAAATGTCACGATGGCATATAGGTATTTTGGTAGAGGTTTCACTTCGGATTTGGTTATCTGAAGCCCTGCAAATTCCACTTCCATCGAGGCAAACTGAAACTTAGCTGGGTTGAGGATTACACCGTTGCGTCCTACAAGTTCTAGGTAGTCAATCACTCGCCACCAATGTTCCTTCAAATCTGTGTCCCAAATGATGGCGTCATCCACGCACTTAGTCTTTCTGGGTACATCAGCGATGATGGCATCGTACCGCTGTGTGTAGGCATCCTGCGATACGAGGAAGCTCATTGGCGCACGACAGTAGCGGAACCTACTGTTGTGATAAAAACACAGGCCTTATTCCTAGGCTTTATTGAACACAGAATCCATGGTACATGTCTGCAACAGAAGAAAATACATCTAATGACTGCTGCTGCAGGACAGGTGATGTAAGGTGCATATGTCCTCAGAAAAGCTATAG
The DNA here is from genome assembly GCA_009830355.1 of Cherax destructor. NCBI lineage: Eukaryota > Metazoa > Arthropoda > Malacostraca > Decapoda > Parastacidae > Cherax > Cherax destructor. The sequence goes on from WNWK01027245.1 coordinate 8,191, forward strand.
CTACTGGCGACATATTTAAGCTTACCATGTAATCTGCATCACGAATGTATCTGTGTAAGAGAGAGACCACACGCCATGTTATTGTAAGGGGCCCCTGAGGTGGTGCAGTATTGTGTCCTGCTGCGGCTCCCCACAAGAGCGGTATCACTACAATCTCCCCCTTCTAAAATATCAGATACAGTAATCCTCCAAACGGTTAGGTGGGTGACGTGTACGTCCAGACCTTCGTAGCCCTTGAGCCTCTTCACCGGGTTCGGTATTTTCTAGCTGGGTTTGACTATCTGCTGGAGCGGCGTCCTCAATAGGGGTAGCCTCAAGGGGCTTCCCTGGAGAAACCAAAGCATCTTTCGCAACATCTATTGGTGTATCTTGAGATTCCGCACTAACATTGGTTTCAACTGGGGCTAAGTGTCTTGTAGATGCAGTAGTCTCTTCACCATTTTGGTAGCGAATGTGGGCATAATGCAGATTAGCTTGTAGGAGCTCTACTTCTTCCACTAAAGGATCCGTCTTGTTCATCCTACGGTGACTCTTCAGGAGAATGGGTCCTGGGTGACATAACCAGGTGGGCATGGAGGCTCCCGTAGAGGAACGACGTGAATAGTTGAAGAGTCTCTCATGAGGGGTAGCATTAGTAGCTGTGAAGGGCATCAGGTAAGACAGTCTGCCAGTGTTGAACCGGTAGATTGCGAGATTTCAGTGTCATTGTAACTGACTTCCATATAGTACCATTGAACCGCTCCACTTGACCATTGCCTTGAGGGTTGCAGCTTGTTGTTCTGCTGCAAGCAATCCCTTTGTTAGCCAAAAACTCCTGAAGTTCATTGCTCATGAACGAGGATCCCCTGTCTGAATGGATATAGGCCGGCATACCAAAAATAGCGAATAACTGGGAAAGACAACTGATGACAGTTGAATCAGTCATATTTGCACAGGGGAACACAAAAGGAAACCTAGAATATTCATCTACTATGTTAAGGAAATACCTATTCTGGTTTATGCTTGGTAGAGGTCCTTTGAAATCTATATTCAGTCTCTCGAAAGGCTGGTTGGCTTTTATGAGATGAGTTTTTTCTGGCTGGTGAAAGTTTGGCTTGCACTCTGCACATACTCTGCATGATCTGATCACTTGTCGCACATCTTCCACTGAGTAGGGCATATTCTTAGATTTAACAAAATGATACAGGCGTGTAACTTCTGGGTGACACAAGGCCTTGTGGAGCTCTGAGAGTGATTGCAAATCATGACATGCTGCTCCACAGTGGGACCTAGAGAATGCATCAGGTGAAATGTTTTCTTCACCCGGTCGGTACGATAGTTCCACCCTCCAGCGTAATATCTTGTCATTCTTGATCTTACTTTTGTGCTTCTTGTCAAACATATACATCACGGACCGTTGGTCAGTCCTTACAGTGAAATGTCTGCCTGTTAAATAATGCCTCCAGTAGCGAACTGCTTCTATGATGGCCTGCGCTTCCTTTTCTACAGCAGCATAGCACTTCTCTGATCCTTGAAAAGTTCTTGAAAAGAAAGCTACGGGACGTCCTGCCTGAGATAGGACTGCAGCAATCTAGTGTACTCTCTGTGGAGACTTTTCTACTGTGCTTCCGTTCTTAGCTACCTGAGATTGGATGATGGTTTCCCTCGACTACGAGCAGCTATATCTCCAACTTAAGGCGGAATTAACGGAAGCTAGAAGAGAAATTCAACGATTGAAGGGTTAGTCGGTTCTGAAGGGATGAAGATGAAGTTGAAGAAGGTCCAGGAGACTGGTGTGAAAACCAGCAACTCTTTTTCCTTGTTATCAGACGAATGCGAAGACATCCCAGCGATGACCATCTCTACAAAGACCGTCGAGAACGTCATGCACACCACCAGTCGAGGTAAGAACATTGTTTTAGTTGGGGATAGTCAGATTAGGTTTATGGATAGGGAATTTTGTCTAAAGGATAGTAATAAGAGGCAGAGGGTATGTTATCCAGGGGCTGGGATGCAGGATATTGTTAGCCATCTGGACGACATCATGAGAGGAAATGGGAGCAATCCTATTATCTATCTCAGTGCTGGAGGCAACGATGTTGGCAGACGTAGGAGTGAGGAGCTGATTAGCAGCTATAGGTCAGCAATAGACAGAATTAGGAAGAAGGGTGGGAACCCTGTCATATGTGGTGTTTTGCCAAGGAGGGAAGTTGGATGTGAATGGTTGTCCAGGGCAATTGGTGTCAATTGCCAGCTGGACAAATACTGTAAGGAAAATGCAGTAACATTCATTGACAATTGGGACCTCTTCTATGGCAGAAATGACATGTATGCCAGGGATGGGGTTCACTTATCTAGGTCTGGGGTGGGGGCACTGGCAACTGCAGTGGAGGTAGCTGTTAGGGCTTTAAACTAGAAAAAGTTAGTGGTATGGGTTATGGGGTGAAAACAGTGAAGTCCCAATGTTGTAATGTTATAAATTCTAGGGGAACTAGTAATAGACAGAATAAGGTGGATATTGGAAAGTCAGTGGCACTAGGTGACAAGAACAGTAATAGGTATAGTGGAAAAACAGAAATGAGCAGGAAGGGTAAAGAGAAAGGAGGGTCTTTAAGTGTATATTACACCAATAGTCGTAGTGCTAGGAATAAGATGGACGAGTTGAGATTAGTTGCAAGTACTGGTAATATTGATGTTTTTGCAATAACTGAGACATGGTTTAATATGAAAAATCAGGACATGCCTGCCGAATGTCACATTCAGGGTTTTAAATTGTTCCAAGTAGACAGAAGTATCGGGAAGGGGGGTGGGGTGGCACTCTATGTCCGTGATCATTTAAATTGTTGCATAAAATCGGGTATAAAGTCTGAAATAACACATACAGAGTCTGTCTGGATAGAATTTTCAGAGGGGTGTGAAAAATTGATTTTAGGCGTGATTTACTGTCCTCCAAACTTAGATAGGCAACAAGGGAGACTACTTTGGGAGGAAATTGTTAAGGCCACAAGGCACGATAACATAGTAATTCTAGGGGACTTTAACTTTAGTCAGATTGATTGGAATTTCTTGGCAGGGAATTTAGAATCTAACGACTTTTTAGAAGTAGTTCAGGATTGTTTTTTGAAGCAGTTTGTGACAGAACCTACAAGGGGAAATAACCTACTTGACTTGGTTCTGGTAAGCAAGGAAACCCTTGTTAATAATTTAGAAATTACAGAGGAACTCGGCTCAAGCGACCACAAGTCAATTACCTTTAGCATTGAATGGATGTATGATAGTAGGGATAATTCAGTAACGGTCCCAGATTTTCGCTTAGCAGATTATAATGGACTTACAGAACACTTATCAACTGTGGACTGGGGTACCGAAGAGAGCTATCAATATGACAGTTTTCTTAACACTATACAGACAGCCAAAAGAACATTTATCCCGTATAAAGAAATTAGATCAAGTAGAAATGACCCAAAATGGATGAATAATAGGCTCAAATATCTTTTAGGGCAGAAGAAAGGAATTTATAGGCGCATAAAAAGAGGTGAGGGTCATCTTATAAATCAGTATACTGACATTAAGAGGGACGTTAAAAAGGGGATAAGAAAAGCTAAACGGGACTATGAAATAAAAGTTGCTAGAGATTCAAAAACTAACCCAAAACGTTTTTTCCAGGTTTATAGAACAAAAGTTAGAGATAAGATAGGTCCACTTAAAAATAACTATGGGCATCTTACTGACAAGGAGAATGATATGTGCTCTATTTTTAATAATTATTTTCTCTCAGTTTTCACACAGGAAGACACTAATAATATCCCAGTAATTAATTTTTACAGAGGCCCAGAAGAAGATAAATTATGTAATATCACAGTCACTAGCGAAATGGTTATGAAACAACTAGACCGATTGAAACAAAATAAATCACCGGGTCCTGATGAGCTTTTTGCAAGGGTTCTTAAGGAATGCAAAATGGAACTCTGTGAACCATTATCTAACATTTTTAACTTATCTCTTCAAACAGATGTAGTGTCTGATATGTGGAAGATGGCTAATGTAATTCCTATTTTTAAAGCAGGGGACAAGTCACTACAGTCAAATTACCGCCCAATAAGCCTTACGTCAATTGTAGGCAAATTACTAGAGTCAATTATAGCTGATATTATTAAAAGCCATCTAGATAACCATAATTTGATTAATGATACTCAGCATAGATTCACGAGGGGCCGTTCCTGCCTATCTAATTTATTAACCTTCTTCAGTAAAGTTTTTGAGGCTGTTGATCACGATAAAGATTTCGATATTATTTATTTAGACTTTAGTAAAGCTTTTGATAGAGTACCGCACCAGAGACTGTTAAAGAAAGTGGCAGCTCATGGAATTGGGGAAAAAGTGCTGTCATGGATCGAGTCATGGCTCACCAATAGGAAGCAGAGAGTGTGCATAAATGGGGTTAAATCCGAATGGGGACTTGTAACAAGTGGTGTTCCACAAGGATCAGTCTTAGGCCCGTTGTTATTTATAATATATATCAATGACCTTGACGAGGGAATTACTAGTGATATGAGCAAATTCGCCGACGACACGAAGATAGGTAGGGTAATTGATTCAAACATAGATGTCATAGAACTTCAGTAAGATTTAGACAAACTTAATTCGTGGTCAGAAAAGTGGCAGATGCAGTTCAATGTAGATAAATGCAAGGTTCTGAAGCTCGGGAGTGTCCATAACCCAAGCATTTATAAGTTAAACAACGTAGAACTTAGCCATACAGATTGCGAGAAGGACTTGAGAGTGATGGTAAGCAGCAACCTTAAACCAAGACAGCAATGCCTAAGAGTACGTAATAAGGCAAATAGATTACTGGGATTTATATCAAGAAGTGTAAGCAACAGAAGTCCAGAGGTTATGTTACAGCTTTATACATCGTTAGTAAGGCCTCACCTTGATTACGCAGTTCAGTTCTGGTCTCCATATTACAGAATGGACATAAATTCGTTAGAAAACATTCAGCGTAGAATGACTAAATTAATACATAGCATTAGAAATCTTCCTTACGAAGAAAGATTGAAGAGCCTTAAATTACATTCACTTGTAAGACGTAGAATGAGGGGAGACATGATCGAGGTATACAAGTGGAAAATGGGTATTAACAAAGGGGATATAAATAAGGTCTTGAGGATATCTCTCCAAGAGAGAACCCGCAATAATGGATACAAGTTAGATAAGTTTAGATTTAGAAAGGATATAGGAAAGTATTGGTTTGGAAATAGGGTAGTTGATGAGTGGAACAGTCTGCCTAGTAGGGTTATTGAAGCTAGGACCTTGGTTAGTTTCAAATTTAGGTTGGATAAATTCATGAGTGAGAGGGGTTGGATTTGCGTGGGAATTGCACATGAGTAAATAGAATTATCAAAGCTTATTTCTTGGGTAGCATTTAAGATTGGGTTGAACAAATATCTTGTTAGTGGGATGGAATGGGAAGGACCTGCCTAGTATGGGCCAACAGGCCTGCTGCAGTGTTCCTCCTTTCTTATGTTCTTATGTTCTTAACTTCAAATGCATCCGTTTCCACCTCGAATAGTAGGGACTCATCAATGGCCTGAACTACTGAGTTTTCAATGTCCTGTTTGAGAGTATAGAAAGCAGTTTCTGCTTTCTTTGTCACAGGAAATATCGTCGTAGCACTCAGTGGGCGAACTTTACTTGAATAGTTGTAGATCCACTGTGAGTAATAAGCAAAGAGACCAAGAGTTCTTTGGAGTGACTTTTTGTCTTGGGGCATTGGAAGTTCCCGTAGAGGTCGAAGTCGTTCAGGGTCTGAGGATATTGCACCTCCTTCCACCACATAACCAAGGATGTTAAGCCTTTTAGTGGAAAAATTGCACTTTTCTTCATTGTAACTGATATTTTCTTCTTGGCAGCTTCCAAAAACTTATCAAGGTTTGCATCATGTTCCTCCTGGGTCTTGCCACAAATGGTAACGTTATCTAAATATGCATAAGTTCCCATAAGTTGCTCTTCCTGAATGAGTGAATCCATAATTCGTTGCAAACAGGCTACCCCATTGGTAACCCCAAAAGGGACTCTGGTAAACTGATAGAGGCCGTCACTAGCCTGAAACGCTGTGTATGGTTTATCTTCATTCCTTATAGGGACTTGATGATAGGCACTTCGTAGATCAATTGTGCTAAACACATAGTACTGAGCAATTTTGTTCACTGTATCAATTCGAGGTAGAGGGTACCCATCAAGAAGTGTAAATTTGTTGATTGTCTCAGAATAGTCGATAGCCAGCCTCCGTTTCCTATAATCCTCCTTGACAACAACGACCTGTGCACGCCAAGGAGAATTACTTGGTTCTATAATACCCTCCTTCAGCAGCCTCTGAGTTTCTTTCTCAATGAACATCCTATCTTCATAAGAATAGCAGCGTGACTTAGCTGATATAGGATGACAATCCGCAGTAAGATTCGCAAACAGGTTTGGTGGGTCTACCCTTAAAGTGCTAAGACCACAGACAACGAGAGGAGGCAGTTCACCTCCATATGTTAAGGTAACAATACCATGACGCTTCTGAAAGTCCTGACCAAGGATCACGTCAGAGCACAGTTGTGGCAGAACAGCTAAATGTACATCTTGATAATCCCTGCTATTAACTCTAAGGTTTACCTTACAAAACCCTAACGTCTGAATAGAGAGAGATGTTGATGCCATGGAAACGGTACCTGATGAGTGATGTACCGTCAAGGAGTGGCGTTTAACTACGTCAAGGTTGATGAAACTCTCTGAGCTGCCACTGTCAATCAGACCATCTACTTCTGTTCCTTTGATGAACACTTTCACAACTGCCTTTGACAGTGAATTTGGAGCAGCCGCAGAAGTCACTGTTGCTAGAGTCGCCTGGTCGGAATGCGTAGAAGCACTAGCTCTTGTTGATGCATTAGCACGACATACTTTAGCAAAGTGACCGTTCTTATGGCATTGATGGCACATTGCTTCACGAGCCAGACACTTTGGACGTGGATGTCTTGAAAAACCACAAAAGAAACACTTTGTGCCTGCAGCTGCTGTCACTGAAGCAAGTTCCACGGTAACTTCATTAAAAGAGTCTTGGTCGGGAGATGCAGCACTTACCACTCGAGAAGGCTGGGTAGTACTGTACACTTCAGAATTCTTCTGGGCTGAATCTAATGCTCTTGCCTGGTCAAGGGTAGTGGCTAAGTCCAGAGTTTTATTCTCCAATAAACGCTGCCTTATTATTGGTGATTGCAGGCCACTGATAAAAGCATCACTGATGGACTCTTCACAATACTGAGAAGCTGTCACCACTCAGAAGTTACAGTCCTTACCTAATATTTTCAATGCTTGAAAGTATTCCTCTAAGGATTCACCAATCTGCTGGCGGCGAGTTGCAAGACGATATCGTGCAAAGATTTCATTTGTGGGCTTAATATACTGAGACTTGAGGGCATTGATAGCATCTTCATAGGTATTACACTCAGAAATAACCTCATAGATTTTAGGTGACACAAAGTTGATGAGCAGGCTTAGTTTATCTAGATCTTCCTGAGGAAAGGCTCTCAAGAAGTTTTCGAAAGTCTTAAACCAGTGCTTCCATTCCTGAGCAGCTGTTGATACACTGGGGTCAGAGCCTAGCCTCTTAGGTTTCAGTAAACGCTCCATGTTGCGGTGTAGTCTAGCTCAGAATCGCCACCAGGTAGCCCAGGATATGTGTGTTCAATAAATTGTTGTGATAAAAACACAGGCCTTATTCCTAGGTTTTATTGAACACAGAATCCATGGTAAATGTCTGCAACAGAAGAAAATACATCTAATGACTGCTGCTGCAGGACAGGTGATGTAAGGTGCATATGTCCTCAGAAAAGTTATAGCTACTGGCGACATATTTAAGCTTACCATGTAATCTGCATCACGAATGTATCTGTGTAAGAGAGAGACCACACGCCATGTGCTGGGCCATCGCTGTACTATGTTTGTTATTGTAAGGGGCCCCTGAGGTGGTGCAGTATTGTGTCCTGCTGCGGCTCCCCACAAGAGCGGTATCACCACACCTACCTTGCTCGGTCAGGAACGTTGTCTTGTGGCGATCCTTGGGCCGGATCTCAATGGAGTGAAAGCCATTCTATGCATCTGTGACAGTCTTGATTGTGTTAGGTGGAATGGCCTTCGCCTGTTTAATGGGTGGAACGGTGTAATGGGTTTCCCGTACACTGTGGCGATTTAGCGGTTGCAGATCCACTGTACAACGAGGTATGCCATCCGACTTGGGTGTCAAGACCATACAGGTGTGTTTGGATGCACCCGCTCTATGACGCCTAGTGCCACATCCCTGTCAAGTTGGTCTGACACCTGTTGCCAGTGAACTGGGACATTTGGAGGTCTCCTGGTCACCACCGGTTGCACCTCTGGGTTAACCCGAATCGCCATGGGGAGGCCTGTCATCACAGGGAGCGGCTGGTGAGGGCATACGTTGAAGGTCGATGATGTGTACTTCTCCAAGAGCCATATCTTCATCTCTGCTGTGGACTCAATTGATGGTACTATGGGCAAACTCGCCGGGCAGGGAGGTGGTGCTGTACGCTGTGTGGACATCCACATCCTGCCACTGTAGGGCGGGTGCCTGTACGCACAGCATTCCCGAACACTCCAGTGTCCGTAGCACCAATTCTCGGAAAGTCCAGCCCGATAATCCTCAGCTGTTCCAACGCAGTTCGGCTCAGGTAAAACCGGCTAGTGGAGTCTGTAACGTAGACCACAGTGGAGGTCTTGAGTTGCACCCCATTGTTGTTGCGACTTGACAGCGTGAGGAATACCGCACCCAGAACATTTATCTCTGTATTGTTTGCGGCAAGAATGCGTGTAGAGACACGAGTGAGGTGATGTTTGCGTAAACCCAACTTATTGAGTAGCCGCAGTCCCATCAGACAGGTTTGTGCGCATGAGTCGGCAATGGCAGAAAGGCTGACAGACCGCCATGGTGGACATGGTGTCTTCATCTCAGCATAGGCCTCGCTGTCCACGGCTACTGTCAAAGACAAGGTTGGATGCTTTAGTGCCTCACCCGCACCAGACCCTGTCTCGGTAGTGGCAACATAGTGAAACAGTGCCTCCACTGAACCGCTGGATGAAGGTGGGGATGATTTACGGTTGCGTGGGTTGTTCTTTTTCCAGCACCCGAGACACAACGTGAACTCCTTGGGTCTGCCACTCACTGTACCGAATTGAGGAGTGAAGGAGCCACATTGGCAGCGTATCTTGCGCCTCATCTGGGCCTGCTCACCATGATCCTGTGCTGGGGCTGGTGTTACCTGGCTGCAGTGTCCATGAATCATCTTCTTGTAGCCACTGACCGTCACCCGTAGGTTCTCAGTCCCCATGGCGCGGGCGGCGGTCTCTTTGCTATTGACGAGACCGACAGTGTCATTCAGAGTTCGTGTGTCAATGTCCGTTGTCCCGAGGACCTCCTTCTTGATGTCGTCATCTGCCAGACCAGTTAAGAAAACCAATTTGACGATGTCATCCGTGTAGTCCATGGCGACGGTGCCAGGGCAGGTGGCCACACTACAGGTCCCAGTTTTGGTCCAATGACAGACATTGGCCAACCCACGTAGTCTCGCCACATACTGCCTGACGTGTTCCCCTGGGTCCTGCTTCATCTGAAGCAGTGTTGCCCATCTCACACTCAGCGCCACGCTCAGCACCGTGAGTCGTTTCATGGCGTTTAAGACCTCTGTCTCAGAGTTGCTGGCTATTGTCGGGGTTTCCCGGAACAATGCGGCTTCTAAATCTGGCTCACAGCAGGCCAGGAGCTGAGCAGTGACCTGACCCGGCGTTAGGTCAGTCCCGTTCTTAAACATGTCCCACCGGCGGGTAAATGCAGCCCAATCATCTTCACCGATGCCTTGTTGTAGAGTTGGGTGGTTGATTTTCAGAGGTTTCTGTCGGGTGTCCCTAGTGTCATGCACATTCCTCTGATGTAACTGCATCAGTGCAATGCATGTCGGCATGTCATCTGCCGTTTTCACCTCTGTGCACCCTGCAGCCTCGCAACTCAACGACACAGCCATTCCCACCGGGTATGCCTAGGCTAGGCTACCACACCAGCTCCTTAACTTGTATAATATCTAGAAGCATGGTCAAAGAGACATTCGGGTGTGTGCTGATAATCCTTTATTAAGATACAACATAGCGAATGCTCCTAGCTGCAAAGAAACAAAGTACACAAATTAGGATGCACACCTGACTAGATAAGCACACATTGTACCTCCTAGTACAAATATATCATTTTAATGTTCACTGTACGGACGGAAATCTACAGTGGGTGTGCAGTGCCTTTCCCTACATAACACGTGATTACTGACTTACATATTAGGAAGGTAATACGTGTTCGTCGGCCCCGCACTCCGTTTGTTTACCACTCGAGTTTCTCTGCCTCACCTACAGGCGGCGCACGGGTGCCGCCGGCCCACCAACTTTGACTCACGGCACCTACATCCCACACAACTTTTGAAGCCAAGAGTCATGGGCTTTTATCTTACAAATGGCTTGAAATTGAACCGAGATTGTTGATGCACTTTTGACATCAATGTACTCAGGAGCCTCATCTTGACTACATATATTTATTAAACTTGTCAGCATCTGTTCAAGATGCTCAATTTTTTTTCTTTTTCCTTTGTAACATGCTCAGCTATCAAAACTTTGAGGCCCAGTCCCTGGACCCATTATGTACCTCTGTAATCTTTTGTCTACCGCCCACAGGATGGGTATGGGGTGCATAATAAAGATATTAAACTAAAAAAACTTATTTCCATTGGGGTTCTTTAGGTGGGGGTGTGAACGTCCAGCTCTGCTCGAGCTTGGCAAGGGCGTCCACTGGATCTATTTAGAAACTTCAAGTTTCTATCTCTATTTACAAATGATTTGTTCCTAACGGTGCCCCGTGGCCTGGTGGCAAAAGCTCTCGCGTCACACAGTGGTCCAGGTTTGATTCCCTACAAAGGGGTGGAAACACTGGAAATGTTTCCTTACACCGGTTGTCTATGTTCCCCATCAGTAAAATGGGTGTTAGGTGTTGTGTGTCACATCCTGGGACAAAATTGACCTAATTTGCCCGAAATGCTCAGCATAACAAGTGGCTTTCTATACAGTAATATAAGATAAGATAAGATCAGATTTTCTTCGGATTTTTAACCCCGGAGGTTTATCCACCCAGGATAACCCAAGAAAGTCAGTGTGTCATCGAGGACTGTCTGTCTTATTTCCATTGGGGTCCTCAATCTTGTCCCCTTGGATGCGACCTACACCAGTCGACTAACACCCAGGTACCTATTTGTTGCTAGGTGAACATGACAACAAGTGTAAGGAAACATGTCAAAATATTTCCACTCCGCCGGGAATCGAACCCGGTTCCTCTGTGTGTGAAACCAGAGCTTTAGCCACCGCGCACCAGTATGTCACTGATGTCATCTAGGACTGTATACCTTGTATATGTACTGGTAGGAAATTAAGAAATTCTTCTTCTTCTTCTTCTTCTTCTTCTTCTTCTTATTATTATTATTATTATTATTATTATTATTATTATTATTATTCCTGGGTCAGTTTTGAGCAACAAATATTGGGCGAACATCGTGAAGCCGGAGTCGATACTGAGTAAGTTGTCAGTGACTCTTATAAACCCAACAAAGACGAAGAAGAACTTGTGTTGTTCCTGGGTGACTGTGATAAAGCCAACAATAAACATGGTTTGTGGTGTCTAACACAGGTGAGTGACACCTACCTTTATTACAATACAACATTCATGTGCTAGATGATACATAGAGAAAGTTTGAGCCATGAAATATAGTGTATTAAGGCGACGAGGCGCCAGACATGATCATATCTCCGTCTGTCTTGTTGAGTACTCACCTAATGAAGTGTGTGAGGTGTTAGGTGCTCAGGTGTTCGAGTGTGTGAGGTGTTAGGTGCTCAGGTGTTCGAGTGTGTGAGGTGTTAGGTGCTCAGGTGTTCGAGTGTGTGAGGTGTTAGGTGCTCAGGTGTTAAGTGTGTGAGGTGTTAGGTGCTCAGGTGTTGAGTGTGTGAGGTGTTAGGTGCTCAGGTGTTGAGGGCTTTGATACCTGAAGTCTTTTTGGAGGGGGATTTCCCTTTCAAACACTAATCCCTCCCTCCCTCACTCCTCCTCCTCCCTATCTTCCATATGCCATCAACAATCTTCAATAAAGGTAAGTAAAAATACATGCATTTATTTACTTATACTTTTAGTGTAGTAGTATGTAATTCTTTTGTGTATTTAGAAGCTTAATTTTATTAAAATATATTATTTTTTAATATTTTTGGATTTCTTGAATGGATTAATTGTATTTCCATTATTTCTTATGGGAAATATTAAATCGCCTTTCAAACATTTTGTGTTAAGAACAAGCTCCTGGAATGGATTATGTTCGAATAGCGAGGGTCCACTTATTAGAGTGTAGAGTTCTATGTACAGTGGACCCCTGAGTTTCAGTCACCTCGGAAATCATACAATTATGTAAGTGCTTTTGTAAGTGTATTTTTGGGGGTCTGAAATGGACTAACCTACTTGACATTATTCCTTAAGGGAGTAAATTCATTCGGTAATGGCACATGAGCAGCCTTCTGAAATGAATTATGACCGAAACTCGGGGGTCCACTGTATGTAGTATGCACAAGAATAAGTGTGAATGTTCTTTACGAGTGAGTAGTTTTAGGCTTTTGAATATTGGTGGAGTATTCTGTTTAGAGTGGGAATTTGTTATCAATCTGACTGCAGCCTTTTGTTGGGTTATGATTGGTCTAAGGTGATTTAATGTTGTTGATCCCCATGCACAAATTCCATAGGTGAGATAAGGGTAGATAAGTGAATGATACAGTGCAAGTAGAGCTGATTGAGGCACATAGTAGCATATCTTTGATAGTATGCCTACTGTCTTTGATATTTTATTGGAAATTTGTTGTATGTGTGTTTGGAATTTAAGGCTACTGTCAATGTGGATTCCTAGGAATTTTCCCTCTATGAGTCTTGTGATGGGTGAACTATTAAGAGTTATGTTAAGTGGAACATTTGTGGCTGTTTCCAAACTGAATGAAGTAGGTTTTGTCAGTATTGAGAGTAAGCTTATTAGTCGTTGTTATGTTATTTTCCCCTATTTATCATCAAGGTTCTACATGTACTAGCATAGGGAGAGAGGATTCTGGGAAGCAGGAGTCTCTCTAAGCTCCTCCCCCCTCAAACAAAAACAAACAAAACAACATCACTTTGCACATCCTCCATGTACTCTCAATATATCTTATGTTATTACCATGAGACATGCAACTTATAACTAGTACTTATAAAAATGTGCATTTATATTTTTTATAACCTATTATATTGAGAAATCAGGTAATTCAGCTCTTTTAAGTCTTTAGGGTGGCCTGACCTAAGACCTCATTAGCAAATTCTGAATAATTCAATATAATTAGGTATTCATGTTACTTAATTACTACAATACATGCTGGGTTCCATAGCCCCCATAACAAGTCCATAATACCCCCATAACAGTCGTCATCCAGGTTGATATTTTCTGTAATTCAGTATTAACAGTGTTGGCCAGTATGACTGGGTTTGGGTGAGAGAAGACATATGTAGTGTCATCTGCAAACAATAGGGGTTTGAGTAGTTGTGATGCATTCGGTAGGTCATTGATGTAAATGAGGAATAGGAGTGGTCCTAGGACACTTCCTTGTGGGACACCGACTGTAATTTGTTGTGTGGAAGAGTTAGCTCTATTTGTGTACACGTATTGGCTTCTGTTACTAAGGTATGACTTTAGGTAGTTGAGTGATTGCCCTCTTATACCATAGTGTGCTAATTTTGTGAGCAGTAAATTATGGTCGACTGTATCAAAAGCTTTGCGTAAATCAATGAAGATTCCCAGTGGGACTTCTTTCTTCTCAAGTGCGGTGTTGAGTACGTTGTGGGAGACGAGGTAGGAATAGATCTGCATATGAATTAATTTTTCAAAGATTTTAGAAAGCAGAGGTAAGTTAGATACAGTGATCCCTCGGTTTTCGTACATCTCCAAACTCGAACATTTATGTAAGTGTATTTTCGTAAGTGCTGTTGCAAGTGTATTTTTTGGGGTCTGAAATAGACTAACCTACGTGACATTATTTCTTAAGGAAATAAATTCGTTCGGTAACGGCACTTGAGCAGCATTCTGGAACGAATTTTCGGCGAAAACTGAGGGACCACTGTATTGGTCTATAATTATTCAAGTCTGCTTGATCACCTCCTTTGTGGATCGGGGTGACCATTGCTATTTTGAGAATTGATGGGAAGGTTGAGGCTTCAATGGATTTGTTGAAGAGTGTTGCAATAATAGGTGACAGTACCTGAGAAGCTATTTTGTACATAAAAGGTGGTAAGCTGTTTATGTCTCCTGCCTTTTTTTTAAGGGTGTTGATGATGAGCGAGACTTTTATTGGGTTGGTTCTAGCTAAGAATAGTGTATTCGGGTAGGTGTTGGTGAGGTAGTCTGATGGACGGGTGTTCGAGCTTGGGATTTTACTCACTAGATTCTTTCCTATGGTGGAGAAGAAAACATTAAGTCTGTTTGCTGTCTCAGTTGGTGAGAGTAGGGGTTCATCTGATTTTGTTAATTTGATTGTTTTGTTCTTAGATATCTTTTTATTTCCTAGAATTTCAGATAGGGTTTTCCAGGTCTTTTTCATATCACCTTTTATGTTATGTAGTCTGTTCTCATAATACAATTTTTTTTACCTTATCAGGCTGGTAAGGATTGACGAGTAGCGCTTGGATTGTTCTTTGGTTATTTGACCCCTTCTGTACTGTTTTTCATATTGGTGCCTTTTGTTAATGGATTTAAGGATGCTGGGTGTTAGCCAGGGACTGTTAAGCCTCTTAGCTGTTATCTGTTTATTTTTTTTATGGCAATGTTTGTTATAGAGGTAGTGTTTTTTTTAAGGAAATTCTTGATGCATTCATTAGTATCTGAATATTGTTGGCAGAACATTAATATACAAGGTTCATTATTTAACCAAGAATAACCCAATAAGTTAGTAAGTTTATTTAGGTACAACTACACATAAATACACTTAAACAAATTATCGTACATAGTAACATGTACATTAACCACCAGAGTAACACTAAAAACACAAAGTGACTTAATTCCATTGTGGTCTTTGTAATATCTTATTATTTAAAGCTTAAAACAACGAAGTCTACCTGGAGTCTACCTGAGAGAATTCCAGGGGTCAACACCCCGCGGCCCGGTCTGTGACCAGGCCTCTTGTTGGACCAGAGCCTGATCAACCAGGCTGTTACTGCTGGCCGCACGCAGTCCAACGTACGAACCACAGCCCGGCTGGTCAGGTACCGACTTGAGGTGCCTGTCCAGTGCCTGCTTGAAGACAGCCAGGGCTTGTTGGTAATCCCCTGATGTATGCTGGGAGGCAGTTGAACAATCTTGGGCCCTCACACTTATTGTGTTGTCCCTCAACGTGCTAGTGGCACCCCTGCTCTTCATTGGGGATGTTACATCGCCTGCCGAGTCTTTTGCTTTCGCACGGAGTGATTTTTGTGTGCAAGTTTGGTACTAAGCCCTCGAGAATTTTCCATGTGTATAATAATGTATCTCTCCCGCCTGCGTTCTAGAGAGTACAGGTTTAGGAACTTCAAGCGTTCCCAGTAGTTGAGGTGGTTTATCGCACTTATGCGTGCGGTGAAGGTTCTCTGCACATTTTCAAGGTCAGCAATTTCACCCGCCTTGAAAGGTGCAGTTAGTGTGCAGCAATATTCCAGCCTAGATAGAACAAGCGATCTGTAAAGTGTCAACATGGGCTTGGCATCCCTGGTTTTGAAGGTTCTCATTATCCATCCTGTCATTTTTCGAGCAGATGCAATTGCTACATTGTTATGGTCCTTGAAGGTGAGATCCTCTGACATGATCACTCCCAGGTCTTTGACATTAGTTTTTTGCTCTATTGTGTGGTTGGAATTAGTTTTGTACTCCGATGAGATTTTAATTTCTTCACGTTTTCCGTATCTGAGTAATTGAAATTTCTCATCATTGAACTTCATATTGTTTTCTGCAGCCCATTTAAAGATTTGGTTTATGTCTGCTTGGAGTCTTGCAGTGTCTTCAACGGTGGACACTGTCATACAGATTCGAGTGTCATCTGCAAAGGAAGACACAGCACTGTGGCTTATATCCCTGTCAATGTCTGATATGAGGATGAGGAATAGGATGGGAGCAAGTACTGTGCCTTGTGGAACAGAGCTTTTCACAGTAGCTGCCTCAGACTTTACTCTGTTGACTACTACTCTTTGTGTTCTACGTGTTAGGAAATTATAAATCCATCTACCAACTTTTCCTGTTATTCCTTTATCACGCATTTTGTGTGCTATTACACCATGGTCACACTTGTGAAAGGCTTTTGCAAAATCTGTGTATATAACATCTGCATTCTGTTTATCTTCTAGAGCATCCAGGACCTTGTCGTAGTGGTCAAGTAGTTGGGACAGACAGGAGCGGCCTGCTCTAAACCCATGCTGTCCTGGGTTGTGCAATTGATGGGTATCAAGATGGGTGGCGATCTTGCTTCTTAGAACCCTTTCAAAGATTTTTATGATATGGGACGTTAGCGCAATTGGTCTGTAGTTCAGTTAAGATAAGTTAAGATAAGATTTTGTTAGGACTTTTAACCCTGGAGGGTTAGCCACCCAGGATAACCCAAGAAAGTCAGTGCATCACCGAGGGACTTTCTGCCTTATTTCCATTGGGGTCCTCAATTTTGTCCCCCAGGATGCGATCCACACCAGTATACTAACACCCAGGTACCTTCTTCCTAGGTGAACAGGACAACGGGTGTAAGGAAATGCGTCAAAAGTTTCCTCTCCACCGGGAATCGAACCCGGACCCTCAGCGTGTGAAGTGAGAGCTTTGCCAACCAGGCCATGGGAAGATATATTAGGAATAAGGGTGACCCATGGCCTGGAAAGGGTAGAAACTTTAGGGTGTTTCTTTACACCTGGTGTCCCATTCACCTAGGAAGCAAGTACAGTGGACCCCCGAGTTACGAGCATAATTCATTCCAGAAGCCTGCTCCAGTGCCATTACCGAACGAATTTTCTCCCTTAAGGAATAATGTCAAGTAGGTTAGTCCATTTCAGACCCCCAAAAATACACTTACAAAAGCACTTACAATATTACAGTTACATAATTGTACGATTTCCGAGGTGCTCGTAACTCGGGGGTCCACTGTAGGTACCTGGGTGTTAGTGGACTGGTGTGGGTGGCATCCTGTGGGACAAGATTGAGGACAGCATTGGAAATAAGACAGACAGTCCCTCGATGACCCTCTGGCTTTAAAATCTGAACAAAATCATATCTTAAGGTAAACCGAGTAATTTACATTAACATTAAAGAGAAGGTCAACTTACAGTAATAGGTACTTATTTATATTATTGTAACTAATAATTTACATAGTCATATAGATACATTCTTAATTGTAACAGTGAAATTGAATTCAGTTGAATATATTAGGTTACCATATTAACAATATGGTACCATATTGCTACCATATTAACCCTTTGACTGTCGGAGGCCCCATTCTGAAACTGTCATTCTATGACGGAAAATTTTGGAAAAAAAAAAATTATTTTTTCTTATGAAATGATATAGAATCTTTTCCCGATGGTAATGACACCAAAAGTATGAAATTTGATTGAAAACTTACGGAATTACGCTCTCGCAAAGTTAGCGATGTCAGTGATATACAGTGGTACCTCGGTTTACGATATTTTTTCGTTCCAGAATGCTGTTCAAGTGCCATTACCAAACGAATTTATCCCCATAAGGAATGATGTAAAATAGACTAGTCCTTTTAGACCCCCAAAAATACACTTACAAAAGCATTTAAAAAAATAAACTTACATAAAAGGGCGAATTTGGGGACCATCGTAAACCGAGGTACCACTGTAGTATACGCATCAGCGATTTCGCCGACTTTGAGCCCTATTTTCGGCCAATTCCATTTGGACAGTCGACCAAACTCATAGCTATTTCTTTAGAACTCCATTTGTTCTATCGATTGAGTACAAGAAATAACCAATTTACCGATTTCAACTACCCAATAAAGTGTTCAGAAAATGGCAATTTCGCCAATTTCATGCAAAATAAAAAAGATGTCAATTTCAAAATAGGGTCCAGAATAAACAATGCAGACATCCCTAGCACTAAAATAAGATGTTATCTGTTCATTAGTCACGTCTTTAGGCCCCTCTTACATTACTCTTGCTTTC